>VXBL01007059.1:453921-482260 GCA_013400195.1 Aramus guarauna | reverse complement strand
GGGTAAACACATTCTAAAAGAAGACAAAAAAAAAAAAAAAAAAAAAAGACAAGCGAAAGCAATGATGCTTTAGAGCATCTTAGTTTCTACACCTGGTTGGAAAAGCATAAAAAAATTTAGAAAATATAGTTTTTTAGAAGCTCCACCATAAAAATATTTAGAGTTTTTCAATTGGTCTAATGAAAAGGGATTGCTCTGGGCAGGAGGAAAGAGGTCAGTTTTGTTCTATTTTGTTTTCTTTATCCTCTCTTCCTTTCTTTCTTTTCTTTGTGTAAAAGAAATAATAAAGCAGAAATATAGATACCAAGGAAAGGGAAATAGAGGAGCCTGGGAACCGGGGAATAAAACTGCTTTTATTCTCCCTTCAAAATAGAAAAACTCTGCAATGGTTGAAAACCCCCTCAACAATCACGTTGGAAAAAAGGATCATTTTTTCCGCTGGGTATGGAAAATATGGTTAGCCATATTAATTTCAGAAATAACACACAATGAAATTAGTTTTGTCTAGCTGAATATAGTGAGGCAAAGCATACACACAGGCAAAATAAGTAAAGAAAACCTCCTGACCATTTCCTTTTAAGTGTAACTTCAGCTGCTCATCAGGTTTAGAACTGATTATAGTTTTCGTTTTTCAGAGAAATCAAATACAGAAGAAATTAAAATAAATTCTATTGGAGGGTTTTTATAAATGTCATGTGCAAAACACACCAGATCCTGCTGGGCAGATGTCAAAGGATTGACCGGGAGAAATAGTAACTGGCTAAAAGGAGGAATTAGGAACTCAGATAATACATGTGATAGAAAGAAGGCTGACCCCAAACCCTAGCACTTAAAAACATTCTGAAATGAAGAGTTCCTTGTCCTGTTAAATATTTTCTAAATTAATATCTTGTATACATAGAGATGGCATTACATACCCGTTGTGCTGTACTGTCACATGCAGCTTCACGCGCTTTATGTAGGGGGGTGTGTGTCTGTAGCAGTTACACCTGTGTGTGTCGCAGTTAACACTGCAGCAGCCTCCATCTTCATGTGCCAAGTATTCCGTGAATGAGCACAGCATTCTTTTCATGGCCTACGCCTATTCCACGTGAATACATAAAGCACCTTGAAGTCTTTCCCACTCCGGGGATACACAGCACTCTCCAGAACAGGGTACTAATAAATAATAAGAGCAATACTTCTTGCTTTATTCCCCGAGCAGAGACAGCACCAACTTTCTCCTGGTGTGTTCTAGCCCTTGGGTGAGACAAGTGGAGCTGGTGCCTGGCAGCGGGGTGCTTCTGGCTGGGGGGAGGGACGAGGGTCCCCCAGGGATGCTGGGGAGAGGGACGAGGGTCCCCCAGGGATGCTGGGGAGGGAAAGGAGCCGCTTTCCTGGCTGGGGACCAGCACAGCAGCCTGTACCACTGGGGCTGTCTCCTACCAGCCCATTTTGGGGAACGCTGCAGCTTGGGGGGAGCCCTGTCTGCTCCAGGTCAATGATTTGTGCATCGTAGTGCATCAGCTTAAAACTCGCTTGTGTGCAGGGAGGGCACAGCCCGGTTCTGTGGGCTTCAAAGGGTGGTCAGAAAACAGAATCCCGGAAAATTTGCCAGAGAACAGACAAGTGCTGCTTTCTCTTTTGCAGCTAGCAATTTCAGATAGGAAGATGGGTCAAGTCAAAGTCTTAGGTTAGACCTGCTGCAAAATTGTGTGGAATTGCAAAGCAAACCCTGGCTAAAGGGGACAGGATCTGCCCTTAGCGACAGCCACAGCTTGCTGGAAAATGAGCAGTGTTAGATTGCCAGCTGGGGTTTTCTTTCTTCTGAGATTCACGGTGACAGGACCCACTGCACCACCCACACTTCACAGCAGGGTCGAGCACCAGCAGCTCTCACTTTACAGAGCAAGGATGGTCCAAATCCCCAGCTTTTGCAAAACCTCCTACTATCTGCCTTCTCCTGCAGCTCCTGAGATATGGTTTGCATAAATACAGTTTGCTAAACATGTCAAAATCAATCCAAGTGAACGATGCTATGCAACTTTGAGACAGTTTCCTCTACCCAGGATCGTATCATGACTTTTCCTAGCAAGACATGATGCATAAGCTCAGCAGGCCAAATATTACGATCTTCTTTCATTCTGAGTAACACTTTCTAACAAGTTTATTCCTGGTGTAGAGAGGCAACTGCTGGCCCATGAATTTTTTAAACTAATATTGGAGCTTCTATGCTACTCCTACGTGTCATGGAGTACTCTGCAGATGCTCAGAAGATGTATATATGTAACTGCTTTCTGCTCTGCCCCCCCTCCATTGGGCATAATTTGGCATAAATCTCACAAACATCTATGCTGCTTAGCACATTTTAAATAAGTAATGAGAAGGCACTATTCTTCTGATTGCAGCATTCCCGATGATGGCAGTGATTAAGTAAATGACTGTCACCCCATGTCAGGATGGCTTTTAAGGCAAGGAAATGGTGACATGAATAAGGAATATGTGTGAAATTAGAAACATAATCATTCAAGAGAAACAAAAACCATGCTGTTGGTATGAATTAGAGCTCTTGCTCATTTCTGACAGAGGTCTTGTGTTTCCACTCTGATTAAATTTAGAGAGTTTTGGATCAGGTCTTATTGAGAGAGGGAAGTCTGCTGGTTTATAAAGTCTAGACAGCTGCTGTGGTGTATGGATAAGTGTGCAGGTAGATCCCTCTCCTCTCCCCCTTTTCTGTGGGCTTTGTCTGCCTGGTGCTGCTCAGACCCGCAGTTAGGAAGACGACTACTTTTGTCACACGGGGTGCTATTCCAGGCCAGGCTGTGGCCGAGAAGCTCCAGTGGCAACCTGGAAGGTTTAGCTAACCCCAGTTCCTGGCGTGGCATACAGACCAACTGCTGAACACCCCAAAACCAGGAATCCAGCGCCCTTCCTTCCCAGTGCCTCTGGGACAGCGTGTGTTCATTTTAACTCACCTATGTTGCAGACAAAAAGGAAGTAATTCTATTAGGCTATCTAAGGTTCCCTGTCCTCATTTGTAGATCTCTTCCTGCCTGCACTCTGCAGTGGATCATTAATATTTCAGGTTTATTTTCCATTCGGCTACGTGCCTGCAGCACACAGCTGATTCTAGCATGAAAAATTCACAGCAAATTACAGCTATCTGGAGGTCCAGTGATTGCTGGATGAGTCAGGCCCAGGGTCCCACTGCGGTTTCTCTCTCTGCCTCTCCCGTTTTTTGGGTGCTGGGCTGCTGCAGTGTACTTGGACCTGTGCAGGGTTATTTATTTTCCTTTGCAGGGCTTCAGCATAGGGATTGTCAAACACATATCAATCTTAGCAGAGTGGTGTGTCAGTAGATTCTGTGTTAAGAGAGGTGGCAGCATCAGAGGTTTTTAATAGATGCTTTAGTGTTGTTAGTGCAAGTCATTCTTGCTATTAGAGTCTAGAAAAGACCAACACAGGGTCCTTTGTGTGGGCCACTATAAATGCACAATAAGGAGAGGAGTGGGGATCCAGAAAGGTACAACCAGTGTGGAGGACGTTAGATAACTGGTCCCAGTGGGCTTAGCCCAAAAATGGGCTTGGGCATCCTCTCTGCAGCCCGCAGAGGGAAGTGAGTGCCTCTGAGTTTTGAGAGGTGAGGCAGATGGGGAGAGGAAAGAGAAGCTGATGTCCTTATTTTGAACATGGAAAGCTGAAGCACAAGGAGCTTTAAGCTGGAATTGAGTTTCCAGATGAGTGAGCTTGACGTGCTGGGTATGTGGAAGATGCTAAACTCTTCTGAAAAGCCAACACTTGATTGCAGCTGCTAAGTGCCAGGAAATCTGACCACTGGTATGGGATGGAGTCCTGTAGCACTGTCTGAGTTGAAGAGGGACTGTTGCCTTGAAATCCGACTTGAAGCTCCATGAGCAATGTCACCTAGGCAGTGGGAATTTTCTTGCTGTTCTCGAGTGTGTGGGGTGGGAGCGAAGATGTCAGAAGCAGAGAACGGAGAGGGATGGACCTGTAACAGTTAGATGCCTGCAGCGAAGCATGTGGGTGCTCGGTCGGTGTCTCTGAAGGGCGTGAATCATGTTCATCTGTTTCAGTACCTTAACTGGGAGACTATGCTACAGCTTTTCTGTTTTCTCCTCTGTTCAAGTCCTCTCATGGGTTTTCTACTGTTATGAAGCCTCATCACAGAACAGGACTGGGTAGCAGGGTTTTTTGGATGAGCTAATTCATAAAACATGTTTAGCAATTTACTGCAGCACTTTAACGGGACATACCCACTGATGGAATTCAGGGACATGTCTCTCAGTGATAGCTGCAAAAAGTGACATGGAAAATATATTATTCCAGTGCACTTAAGGACATGACAAAATAGAGAGCATCTCACTTCTCTCTATGCACGAACAGATAGATGTAAGAGAGAGATCTTTTCTGTATCTGCAGCAGAGTGAGCGTACCTGAGCTCTGTCCTCACCTGTACTAAGGCTTGCTAGAAAAGTTCTCTGGTCTTTCACAACAATTTTTGGCTGCTGAAGGGGGATGCCTCTGTTTCTGAAGTGCTGCTGAAGTTGTGTTACTGTTTTCATTTACTCTGTTGCTTGGTGCTGTGCACTCAGATCTATTTTCAGGTATGTGACCAAGGTTTGCCTCTGGTCCTGGGCGCAGTGGCTTAGACCAATCCCATGGAAACTGCTTTCCCTTTTTTAATAGCTCTAGCAGACACATCTATCAATATTTCAGCCTCTACTTTTTTCCCCTAGACGTTCTAAAGGCTGGGGCCATGCATTATGTGGAATTATTTATGGATCGAGTGTCAGTAACAGCCTGTTAATATCTGTGCCACTTTCTGGAGATTGCTTTAAAGTGGTCTGGGGGCTGAGGCAATTGCTGGCAACCCGGCAGGCACCCCTGCTCCTTTCCCAGGGCCTCCCATTGCCTCGGCACCAGAGGACGATTAGAAGCGTCCAGCAATGCCGTACGCGGGAAGCTATCAATAAACTCATGATTAAAGACTGGCACTTCTCAGCCACTGGTAAATAACACTAAGTAGCTGATGGCTGAGGTTCACATTTACTGATATGATCAGCCAGTGGCCAAGGCCATCGTAGCAAGAGCCGTTTGTTTTGTGGCACTGGAGAGCCATCAGGCCCAGTCGAGTGGGAGACAGACAGCAGGGTCTGAATTCTTAGGGTCTGTCAGCTAGGAAATCTTCACTATTTCCATGGATTTTCACTGATTTGCACATCAGTGGATTCAACCTGCAGCCTTTATTCACTTATTTATTAAGATGGTAATGATTTATGCAGTACTATGAGGCTATGAAAGATTGACTGGCATAAAAAAGTAAAAGTGGAAGAAAATACTTGATTTCCAGTTACAAGTGACACTTATTATTCATCTTGATAAGGGCTGGTAGGACAACATTTTGTTTTCTGGTCAGTAAAACCTGAATCAATTAGGACTGCCTCTTGCTGTGTAGAGCTTAAAGCAAGTACTGTCTATGGTGTCATGTTCGAAGGGCTGGGTTCAGCCTATTTATTAGTTGTCTGGTGCCTCTGTGTCTGAAAATCTGAATGTGCTCCCATCTCCCCACTCTTCCTGGCTGGTGGCGCGTCCTAGTTAATGTCTCCCGAATCTATAGCCCAAGGTCAGAGGATGCAGTAAATTCAGAATTGATTCCTTAGAGGTGATAGCAGTCATCCGATAGCAAGCAAGAGAAACTTCTTTTCCATGCCCCATTGCCATCTAATGGCCAGTGTTGAATTTGCACGGTGAAGTGGACAATTCAGAGGGCCAGATAGGAGCTACTGAGGAAATTGGTCTGTTGTGATGGTCCAGTGTGTGGTGCCTTATTTTCAAGAAACCCCCAAAAGTGTTCACAGTGAAGATTGAGGGTACAAAGAGCAAAAGGTTTGCTTTCTTTTGTTAGCACCATCACACAGAGACAGATGGAGAGAGGGAAAAGAGGGGCGAAAGAGGGTGGTAAATTCAGAGGTTGAAAAGAAACAGGAAAAAACCCCACATTTTTGTTTTCCCACGGAGTAAGAGGAGATGGAGGAGTGGAATGCTCACTAATACTAAAAAAAAAAAAAAAACCAACCACAAAAAACCAAAAAACAAACCCAACCAAAAACTAGTGGTAAACTTTGCTTTCTGACTGGGAGAAACAGAAGGGTCTGGCACATGGCTCCTGCATAGTAAATGCAAATTCAGCCAGTGCCAGTTCACTGGTGCTGATAGGACTGTGCCAGAACCCATTGGGTATCTTACCATCCGACGCCGGCAGGTGGGCTTGCTGCTCTGCTCTACCGCGTGTGAGTGGCAAATCGTGCTGAGCAGGGACCCTGAACCAGGAATAAGGGAACAGCTGGACCCGGATCAAACTATTGCAATTCAGTGAAAAGTGTGAGACCGCAGAGAGAAATGCTCCTGATGATGTACCAATCCTCTGGGGTTACATACTGCAGGCTCTTGACAGTGGAGTGCTGAAGATGTCTTTGGTTTTTTTGGATTCGCTTTCCTCTTGCAGTAGAGGCTTTTTAACAGTAGATGTCACGTTTGCATAACGGAACAATAGATTGTACCTACAAAGGAGCCCTTTTGTGCAAGGCCTGGCTGGAACCACAGAACGTGTTGTCCACATCTCCGTGACAGGAGATACTATCACCTGTCCTGTGGATGCTGGGACCGTGAGAAGCTGTAAATCACAAACTGCTGTAGGTGTGTGCTCTGCCACATTTTTCTTAGGTTTCTACTGGAAGCGCCTGCTGAAGATGGATGCTTGGTCTCAGTACACTCGCACTCTGCTCGGGTGCTGGGGTGCAGGCTTTGCTTACTGAACGTGTTCAGCTATTAAGGAGGTTTGAACCCATCCGTGTCAGAGTGCTGCTTTCTGTAGCAGAAAGTAAGCCCGAGCTCCACGGTTTGGGAGGTGGATCTTAAAAAGGTAAATTAAGAAAAGTCTCAAGACTTTAGCTTGCTTCAAATCTCTGTATCCTTGGAAAATTCTTGAGTGCTCACAAAGTGGAAAAGGTTGGAAACCATGAAGAAATAGATCTTAACGTGGCAGAAGAGTTGTGATGTTGTATTTTGTCGGGCCTTATTATAAATTTTATTCAGCTTTGCCGGCTAACTTGGCAGGGTTTGGCAATATGTGTGAATGGTCTTTTTGGGTCCAGATTTTTAGGGATTTGGCAATGTTATAAATCATCCTACTTTGTCATTGTCATATGTTTCAGGTGCAAATGATGATCTTTAAAAAACAAAACAACTACTTCCAGTTTATATGGAATACTTCTAATACAGAAATCTTTGTAAATACATTAATTACAGTTCATAAAAAATAAGTTCTGAATCTTTATACCGTAGTCAAATACAGTTAGATTAAAATCCGTTTCTGACTCAAATAAAGAAGTAATTACCCAAAGCGGAAGAAAGCGATTCTCTTCCAATAAAATCTATTCTAAAACAAAAACCCCACCTCATTCCTCAAACCGTAATTTCATCACATCTGTGTTTTGCAGAGCATACAGTACGATTGGCAACCTCAAAGCAAGCCTAGCCCAAAAGGAGAAATGGGTTTTTTAAGATGTATTTCTGTATCAGAGACGATGGATGTGCAGCTGCAGTAACGGTCACTGTAAATAACAAGGCTGTGCGTTGGAAAAGTAACTGTATAGTTATGTGCTCAGTATCCAAACTGTATAGTTATGTGCTCAGTATCCAAACAGGATTACGTGGATCAGGTTTTCAGCAGGTGTGAGCTGGTTCACAAACTTGTATAGAAGGTTTCCAGCCCTTTGAGGATCGGGCTTTTAAAAAAGTCCTAACGGGCCCTGGGGAGAACCAAGTACAAGTAAAGGTGAGTGTGCACAGTGCTGGCCTGAGGCCCCAGATCGTGTTTTGGTAGTTTGGCAGCCACGTGGTCTTCTCTAGCAAAGCCACTATGGCCAAGGGCTGGAAACTGCCTTCCTGAGCCACAGTGTAATCGATTTGGATGTGTGCTCTGATTTTGATCCTGATCCAAAGCCAAATCCAGTTCAAACTGGAACCTCTGTAAAATCTTGAGTACCTTGGGTCCAGGACAATTTTGTTTCTCTTTCCTTTTTTTTTTTTTTTTTTTTCCTGGTAAAATTTTTGTTCCTTGAAAAACACTTCTGTGTGCTTTAACTTAAAAATATTGATGCCAACCACATGAATAATCTCAGTGCCAACAGTAACAATAGCATCAGTGCCAGCACCCTCACAGTATTATTAACATTGATGCCAACAGTATCGTGCAGATCTATGCCAGCAGGCCAATCGTGTCAACAGTGTTGATGCCAACAGGCCAGAGCGAATGAAGAACCCCTCAGTAACAACCCGGTGTGCAAAGCCTCACGCGGTGATGCGGTCCCACAATAACAAACCCCATGTGCCCAGCCTAGCTCTCATTAGCAACTTTACAATAACACACCCTGGTGCAAGAGCAATTAAACAAAAACACCAAGGTGTGTATATCCTGGAAGGGAGAAATACTCTGATATTTCTGGAGCTGAGGGGCAAATGAAATAAATGATTAAGGATTTTGTTGACTCTGCTTTTCTGAGTTTTTCTGTCCAAGTGCAATGGTGGCAGCTGGAGCTCTTTTCAAACTGGCGCAGCCTGAGCTCTGGGAGCATTTGCAGGCAGCAAGTGGTTTGACTCCTGCGTGCTTTGCTTGTGAGCGTATCTCCAGTTCTTCCTACACAACAGAGAAATCTTGTGTAACAGGTAATCTAAGCATTCATGAGAGAATCCGATCCAAAAGGATCTTTCTAGAATCAGCGTGTTTCCAGTGTGTAATCTTACTATTCCAAGGCTAGGTCAGGCCTTAAGGACACCAACTTTTCTCCAAAGGGCAGGAAGGATTTTTGTTTCTCCAGAACTTGCAACTTGCACACGAAGGAGATCTAATCTGTTGCTGAAGAGATCGAGAAACGTAGTAAAACGTTTACAATTTACAAACGTATTTAGTAGCCATTCTTTCCCTGATCTTCTCAGGTCTGTACCCCAAAAGCAGTGCAGATGTAGGGCGTCCCAGTGCAGCCACATCTAGCGGTGCTGGCCTAGGAGTTAGGATGTCTTAAGCAGCTTTCATAACTTACTCCCATTCTACACCTCAGTGCAAGCAGTGATTCTGCTTCGTTTCCTTTTGGACAGTAGCTTGATGTTATCACCAAAGAGTTTCTTGCTGTCTGAAAACCAAACTTTTTCTTTCAAAGCAGCTGGCAGTCAGTTGTTCCTTTTTTAAAGAGAACAGGAAGACTATTTTGGTTGCCTTTGCCAAAAGTGGAGGAATCAAGGGACAGACAAATTGTCCCTGAAAATTTCAGGTATCTTAATCAGCCCTTCTTCAGAAGCTTCATACTCTGGGATTAATTGGAGGTTTTAAAGCCTACATGAAAAAGAAAGAGTTAAATCACAATGTGCCTGGTGCAGTTTCAACGAATTACATCCCAGAAGAATCACTATTCGCACTTGAACGCAGGTTACCTTTGGTGGAGGTGGAGGTTTGCCTTTGGGAACTGGGAGATGAGCAGGTTTTCTCTCTGGTGCCTATAACAAAAATGTAGTTTAGATGTCATCAGGCTTTCCTGTCTAAGCAGCTGCAGAACTGCGGCAGACCTCAGCTGCTGCTACTGTTATCTCATAAAGTTACTACAGCATTTTCCTAGTGGAAAAGCTAAAGGTGAATTCGATTAACCTGTCCGCATAGAAGAAGGCACAATAATATAAATACACAAGGGGTATAGATCTCGTTTCTGAAGACCACTGAGCTATTCTCAGTGTGCAAATTCATCTGTATCAAGTATCCCTGCTCAAATAGACTGCTTAGGAAGCTGAAGCTGTGTGTTGAGGAAAGCATCTCTAAAGACAGTGGGATTTAAATGTGTTTTTATAAGCAAGCTGGTATGTGGGGGGTTGTTATTTTTTTTTATTATTATTATTTAATCCTGATCCATTATTGTTTATGCAGACAGTACCCTGCAATTGTGTTGCCTGGGTGAAGATAGAATCTACACTCTTGTATCAGGTGGGCAGGGGCCTCAAATGCTGAGATGGTAAATATTTGAGAGAGGCATTTTTGTTTAAATAGGATGCTTTGGGTTTGGTAATGGCAAATATCCATATTCTTCCTGTTTCCAATTTTCTTATACATATGCACATTGATGGAGATCCCCTCACAGATGGCATCTTTAGAGACTACCAGATCCCCACAATACAGGGACCGTTGCTGACGTCTGTAGTAGCAAAGATGCTCATCATTTGCGTTGTGTTTGCACCTCAAATCCCTGTTGGTTTGGACTCCAGGTACTGTTGCTAATGAGATGTGCTTGTGATGGTGTACAGGACTCCTTGGTGCAGATTAAGAGTATCTTGTGCAGTTCGGGGTTACATGGCAAAAAAGGTGACTCCTACCCTAAAGAATAGGTAGTTCAAATGTGATTTATTTTTTTAATCATAGTCAGAAACTGAAAATACTAATTGGCATTGGATGAAAGATGTGAAAAGTTGCAGGATTATACTTACAAAAATCTCTTCTGGGTGAGAAGAAGTTTGTTTGGTAGAAGGAACAGGAGGTGGAGGACCTTTTGGCCTTATGACAGGCTGGAAAAGAGGAGAATGTAAAACATATTGACCCTATATACGTATTGCAAATGTGTGCATCCACACGTTCCCATGAGAACGTGCAGGCTTGTGTTCTATATAAAAGTCCATTAATATGTGTAAAAAGATGCATTTATTTCAGGAGCAGGGATGCTTTATGCTATCTGGCCCTGAGAGAACCTGCAGGGCCTTATCTGGAGTGCAGTGATTTCCCCAGCCTTTGGGATCAGCTTGTCAGTGCGGGTCTCTCCCATGGCGTGAACTGGTATGTGCTGTCTGCCCCACAGCCACCACGAGCGCAAAGAAATTCTCCAGAAGTACTTACACTCCGGAGCTGTGGTTTGTTCTCCTGCAGTGGAGGTACGGGAAGGAGAAGTTTCTTATCGTTCATCTGAAAACACAGAACAGTTAAATTGGATGGAGCCCTTCTCTCCTGCAATATGTTTGCATGCTCCTTTACTGCAGACAGATTACTTGGGGACTTAGTGCCATGTGCTTTCCCCACTCCCTCCTCATGCTGGGATTCACAGTACTGTCCTCTCAGCCCTAGACAAGCATTTTGAAGCCCTCGTGGAAATGTAGCACGTTTTGGCTGATGAGTTTTCATGTTTCAATGCCTCGGTTACAGTCCCAGGGAGGCTATAGCTGACTCAGCACCTCCCTGCTCTTACCTTCTGGGCAGGTACCTCCAGGACAGGGTGTTCTCTGCATCTTTCTTCTTGATCCACAAAGACTTGGTTTGTGGCTCCAGGTCCCCTTCTGGTCTGGCAGCTATGCAAATATTACATGTAACTGTAAATCTTACCCTGACTGAAGTAAAAAAAACTTGCTGAAGTTGAATCTTACTCCTATTGGTGTGTTATGTATCTTATCTTTTATTTCTTTCTTTCTCCCCTTATTTTAATTATTTAGGATTAATCTGGAGGACTATAGTTTCAAGTCTTCAGTACTCTCCCAACTCTGGGATTTCTGACACGGGTCCACAAAGGTCATGGACCAACTTCCTTGGCTTTCCAGTGTCTCATTCCTTCCACCCCCTTTGAAAACCCCAGCTTAACACCTATCCAGAAGCTGCTTGGCTTTAGGGTTTTTTTCCTCTGGGGGGGTAAGCATTTTACCTCCTCTTGAATACTCGGAAGCGGATAAGTAACACTGCTGCAGTTGTTGTGACAGCAAGGACAATCAGCACGCTGGCAACAATAGCGAAGCCTGTCAGGGAGAGAGAACCCAAGTTGCTATTTCTTACAAGATCCACTGTTGCTAAGCAGTTTCCCATCACGACCATTGGCAAACTAATTTTTTTCCACATTCGTCCTCACTATTGCTCAAGCTTATGGCTTCTCCTCACAAATGGTGATACAAAGGAATGTATTCCTGCCTTTTTTGCCATATTTGAAGGCTGTGGTTATTGCCCGAGCTGTCCTTGGGCTAAACAAACCTAGCCCTTTGCATCCATCCTCAAAGACCATGTCATTGTCATTCCTCTTTCTCAAAGGGTGGTATTCAAAACTGGGTGCAGGCCTTTGGCTTTGTACACACGTAAGGCTTCCCAATTTCCCTTCAACAAAGCTATTCTAAAGCCTCAAGCCTGCCATGGGGTCGAGAGCTCTAGTGAGCGTAGAGGGAGGACAAAAATATTTGATAACAAAGGCTTAATTGTTTTTTTCCGCCCCAAACACAGGGGAATCTGTAGACAAAGTATTTTGCCTCAGAAGTAGATCAGTTAAAGGCCAGTTCCATGCAGATGACAAAGAAATGAACTTGCCCACCTCCCTGCCAGCAAAACCTTGGGGACCATGCCTCCATTCAAATTTGGCAGTGAGCTAAATGGTGTGCTCATTATCTGAGGATGGGGAAAGGAAAAGAGCCTGCTACTCTCAGTCTCCTGGGTGTATCACTTCTGTTAGGTTAGAAAGAAAAAATAGCTTGCTCTACTCATTCATACAGGCTGCAGCGACTTAAAATCAGAGACCTAGCTATGCAATATTTGCAAAGAACCAGTCTGGCACCCAGTGCAGGTTTCACTGGGGCTGACTGTACCCCGCGCGAGGCCCCAAAGCACTTACTGGTAACTGCTGAGGAGCTGTCGCAGGTTGGTGGTGCCCATCCTTCTTCACACTGGCATTGCAACTCATGGTCACACACCTAGGGAAGCACAAAGCCAGGAGTATCTTCAGGTTGGAAATATGAGTGAAGCTGTGGTGTCACCAAGTTTCAGTGGCTCTGGGTCAGGGCCCGGAGCAGCTTATTGACATTAGGTCTGGAAACCCCTCCCGTTTCACTTGGCCTGAAATTTAGCACAGAGTAGCAGTTCTGCCCAGTAAAGGACAGACCCAGCTGCTCTCGTGTGCCTTCTGCAGGTGTTTCTGCAGTGAAAGCTACAGGCACAAAGCAGCAGAGTTATTCTTTGCATCTGTAGGTCTCTGAATGCTCAAGTAAGATGAGCACAATTATCTTCCCAAAACAGAAGATGACCTGAAAAAGAATGTCTGTGATACTGTGGCTTGGAGGCAGGGCCAGACACAGAATCTGTGTCCATCTCCTGTGATCTCCTTAGCAAAAATATTGATGCTGTGTCAGCTTAGATTTGCTTTCATAAAACTACAGGAAGCTTCTGACTCCAGTTTTTGAAAATTCCTATCCCAATGACTTAAATACTGTCAGCAATAAGGTCTGTCACTGATATCCATAATTTTCTGGGGTTTTTAAGTTAATAGCATCAAATGCCCATATCTTACAGCATGTCCACTACACTTGGCAGAGCAGTTGGTTGATCTAAAGACATCTTCAGCATAAACACATTCTCCCTTGCTGCACACCTGAAACGTACAGGGCAAATGTTACCAAACTGAGTTACAGCTTCCAGAACATGCAGAGCTCACACAACCCGGGGTAAAGTGATGAAGAGTGAAAGGAGGCATAGAAACATGTCTGCAAATCACTTAACTCTATATTAGGAGTTTGATATGTGGATATAATTTTTCATTCGACCTTTGGGTATTTTATAGCAAAGGGGAGTGACAAAGATGTGCAGACTTCACTGCTTTCCACTCCTCTTCAATCCTTCACCCCCCACCCCCCACCCCCAGGTAGAAATAGATAGCAAAGAAATTGGGCACAGCACTCAGTGATGCCTAGCATATCCACTATGGAAATAATGCAAACTATATGAGTGATCTTGTAGCCCTTCATACAAAAGTATGCTTCTACTGCCACGTATATTTGTGTCCGATAAATAATAAGACAGCAGTCAAGCCTAAGGAAATCGGAATGATAGCAGTTCCTGTTGGCTTTGCTACTGATTTGTGATCGGTGTAAGGCAGAAGGTATGGCAAATCGCATCAGCAGAAGTTTAGTGTCTGCTTCAGTCTGCCCTGTTTAAAATCTTTCTTGTCTGGTGAAAGAGCTAATGATACAAGCAAGACTGAAAGTGGGGGAAAAACAAGGAGAAAAGCTTTTCGCTACTAACCATCCCATTCCCGCACTTCGTTCCATCAAGAATCATGCCTGAGTCTGCTTCTCCATTTCTAGGAAAACTTGCTTTGCAGGACTCAAAAGTCACCAGACTCCCGTCCCGAGGCATCTCTGCCCCCCCAGTACAGAACAACTTTCCACACATGACATCTCTGGAAGGAGAACGAGAGCTGCTGGAACAATGACGTGGCACAGCAAAACTACCTGACCTGGTCTGTCCTCCAGCTTGAATTTGTTGAGTCCATATAGGAACGCAAAAAAAATAGCTGCAGAAAGGAATTTTGGTTTGTGGTGTTTTCAGGTCAGTTTGTCAGTGGAAGGTGGCAGGTTCTTAATTCTTCTTGAGCTTATTAGGGACCCCACAATAATTTGCAGAAATCAGTATTTAACCGACCTGTCCTCAACTTCTGAGGCTCACCTGAGGTTCCCCATCCAAAAATCCCTTCCCTGTACTTACCTGCACATGCGCAGACATCCTCACAAGTAGGCTTGTGCATATATATGCACACACTTTTCTCAGACTGGCCTCAAGATTTGGAAACTAGCTTTCTTAGAACTGTCTTTACCACAATATTCACACTGAACACGAAGGGACAAATGCCATCTAAAATGATTTGCTTTTTGCTTCTGTCCCTTAATTTGAATAGGAATGCTCTCTCTTCCCAAATCCCAGCAAATTCTGTAACACAGTGCTTACTTTTTTTTACACGGGACGTGACTACCTTTTTCTTTTATGCAGTATCCATAATATACCCCTTTCTCGTTCATCCGGTAACAGGAAGCTGCGCCGTCAGTAGCCTCTGTGAATGAGGAGAACGCAGTGGGATTAGTTTGGGTTCTCTGCCTGTGGAAACTAACAGCATTCTGTGCCTTCACCTACTGAGGAAACAGCCGTTCCCAGTGAAGCTGCCCATGGGCCTAAATGCCCCTCTCTGGCACTTTGTGCATTAATTCTGCAACGTTACTGTGTACGCACAGAACCTTTCCTGTGCGTTTGCTCTCTGTCCAGTACAAACCTATAGACCTTGCCTAGGAGAAGGGACACAGTCAGAACTGGGGATGGTTTAGGACTGGGAAGAAGGTAAACCACCACATACCTCCAGGTACATAAAGGCATGCTAAATTTGGACATTAATTTGAAATACAGACATTTCCTTTTTTATCAAGCAAAGAATACTCATCCAGCCCCGTTCCAAAGTTATCTTAAAAGCATTGCGTGAAAGAGGACTTCCCATTTCTCTAGAAATACATTGCCTTGTATGCTCTGAGCTTCAGCTCACATTATATTCACTTACACACTTACAGTGTAAATATTCACTTACAGTGGAAATATAAAAATAACAACAAAGTATATGCTGCAAACTCGAACTTACTTGTATAGATGTTCTGTTCTTGACTGACAAAAGGTCTTTGATGTGCTAGCAGACAAAGCCTATCTCTGTCCATCTCCTTTGACCTAGACAACCTTATTCTTCAATGCCAACTTGTACTCACGTGGTCCGAAAGCAGCTTTGCACTGGTTTTCTCGGGTGGGACAGTTTCCCATGTAGCAATAGCCTTCGCCGTAGTTGCAGGGATGTCCGTTCACACGGAATCGATCCGCTGGGCAATTCGCAGAAAAGCCGGTGCACATCTCAGCCAGGTCGCAGTCGTGCTTAACTGCTCGGCAAACAGCTCCCGACTTTTTATACTTAAGGGGGAGAGCAATGCCACACTTAATACACTGCTCTTCCGTGCTTTTTAAAACTGACACTGAACTAGAGGTCTAAAACAAGGGGAGACAAATCTCATTCTAGAAGTTGCGTGAGGAGCCAGATCTGTATCTAATTTAAAGTTGGTTATGTCAGTAGACAAGATTTTGGCCTGCTTGCGCCTCAAGTTTTTCTTTCCAGGAGAAAAATGGGTAATCAAAAGGCTCATTTTTCCAGGATGTTGAAAGATTGAGTGAATTGATAGTTGTGGTGTAGTCTGGGATGGACAAGGTGTGCTTGTCGTTACGGTGCTATGTCAGTAATTACAAGTGAAGCGGATTAGTTCTTTTGAAAGGTGTATTGCTGCTTTCTCATGGGCAAAAAAACCCCAAACTCCAAAAATATAAGAAGGTAGAGATTAAAAGCCTTACCTGGCAATTTTCACAGCACTCTCCATGTGCACACATGGAACCTGCTCTCAGTTTGCACGTCTCTGGGTCGCAGCAGTCATTTGTGCACTCCTGTGACAGAATCGGCAGTCAGAGCTCTGGTACCCTGCTTCGGGGTTTGGTCCCTTCTCTACTGCTTGCTCAGCGCAGCATCCTGCGCTCGGTTACAGAGGGGGGGAAGGACCTCTTGGACCTGCACTCTGCTTTTCTGAAAACCATTTTTGCTAGAAGCTGTGCCCGCCATTGAGCGAGCACATAAAGAATACGAAGTGTGTTTGGTTATGAAGGTGCTGGGAGAAGTTGTGCAGGTACCTGCTTACTTCTGCTGAGGTGGTTTTGTGTGTGTGGCTTTTCCTCATTCTCAGTTCCTCTGTCAACACAGCGTGACAAACCATGCAGTCATCTTTCTCATCATTTGGCATGCCCCTTATAGGGGTGACTACATTGCAGATCAGCAATCTGATGAACATAGTTTCCACAGAAATATTTCAGCTAGCTTTGAACTGGCTATCTCAGAAACTACAGAAACTAGCTACTGTACAGCTTGGGTAAAACTGTTTGCCTCTTCCAAGTGTTATTTTATTCCCGGTTATGCAGATACCTTGGGAGTACCACAGTCGCATTCCTCTCCTTTTTCCACAAAGCCATTTCCGCAGGATGGAGGTGCTATGATGCTGCTTATATCTGGGACGTTAGTTAAGCATTTTGGCATGTCACTCAACATGTATTTCTCAAAACTTTGGAGGCTGCAAGAGCTGAATTTGTCGGGGATGATAGAACTACATTGAGAAAGGAGGAGGGTTTACATGAGGATCAGCACAGGCAGGGAAAAGCAATACCCTTTACGAGAGAAATGAAACAAGTGATCATCCCCCAGACTATTGGGTGCAACAGTCTTACAATATATATATATTAATAAATACAGTGGCTATCTCCTCCTTATAGCAGGGGGAAAAAAAAAGTGGATACAAACAGATCAGAAAAACATAATGTATTAAATGTAAACACTGCATATAATAAACCCCACATCTCAGAGATTTTAGCCCAGTCTACACAGTTTGTGCCTGGATGCTTCAGGCTTTAGGAGTTTTCCGCTGGACTGTCCAGCAGAGGCTCAAGGTGTTCCACTAAAGATGAAAATTGAGCTAAAGTCCTGTCTCATGGGTGTTTATTGAAGGTGCAAACACTTTGTGCAGTTTTCACAGGAGCCATCTTCGAGATAGAGAACAAAAATATACTTTAGGTAAATTCTGGGGAAGCTCTGTCATCTGAGACACCACAGCAGTTTCATGCTGTCATCGTTGTAAGGAAGTAATGATTTATGGTGTCATGTGAAGGCTGCAACCACATGTACAAGGTAATGTTAGCCAAAAGTGACTAGGGTTTGTTTGTCTGTTTGGGTTCGGTTTGTTTTGTGGTTGGTTTTTTTTTGGGGGGGGGGGGGGGGGGGGGGGGGGAANTTTTTTTTGGGGGGGGGGAGGTGGGGTGGGTGGTTATCTGTTTGGGAATATCTTAAAGACCTGGAACGTCTTCATTTTTCTCTTCTTTTTATATAATTTGAATTAAATAATCTCAGAGGACAAAAATAATTACTACTCCATTTTGGAAACTGGCAGCTTGTCCAAAGCCCACCTTGAACTGCCCCGCACATCAACGCCCTCGCCTTTTTATCCAAACTCCTACCTGACGGTGTCTGTCATGATGCAAACTTTAGCACTACACTTGCAGGCACTGGTGTCGTGACTCATGCCAAGGTTGTGTCCCATCTCGTGTGCCATGGTAGCTGCAACTGCAATTTCATTTCTGTTATGATCCTGTAGAGATAAGAACAAGCTATTGTTTCTACGAGTATTTTAGAACAAGTAGGAACATCAGAGAATCCACATGGCTGAGAAATAGGACAATACGTAAGGATTTATATGTTGTTCAATCCATGCATGCATCTCTTCCACGGTTTATGCTGGATTATATTGTAACAGCAATGAGATGATACCACTAATGAATGTGAGTAAATTGGTATAATTGGTTTTTAAATAAACATGAGGCAGTTTAGCTGCCAAGTAACAACTGGGTGTTAAAGGGAACTGAGCATCTGAAACCCTTAATCCTCTCTCTGGATAGCTGTCTCTGTGCTTAGGGTAATGATGTGGGTGCTATATAATTATTGCTCATTAATGAGGTAACTATTGTGTACAGTGTTGTGCATGCACAGAAAGGAAAGGCAGATCATGTGCTCCATCTTTGCTCTTGGCTTGGTGTTTGCTGCTGCTTGGCAGGAGGGAGGAAAGGAAAAGTCCTGCTTTTTTTCCCTGAAATCCAGATGTATAAATAGCAGGAGGTAGGGGAAATGCACAGAGCGCAGGAGCGCGTACTGGTCGTACTCTTCCCAGCATGGCATTGCAATCATGCTGCTATAAAATGCATCCCCACACCTTGAAAAGCATTCCGCTTTTACGATCATCCTGGGATTTCCTTATGGTGTGGGAAAGCTGGAATTTCATGTGGATTATTCCTCGTAGCAACAAGCCCTGGAGCTGGGTGCAGCAGTTGAGATCCTGGTGGTGTTGGTAAAGTTTTGGATCTGTGTTCCTGTTTAGGCTGAAGTTTAAGTACAGTAGTTTAGGCAGCTGTAGTTAAGTGGCTAAACTGATGTTGTGCATTTTGATAGTCAGAACCAATTCCCTGTTCAAAACAGGGAACCTTAAGGTAGAGGTAAGAAATCACTTATTTCTCTCCTCTAGCATAGTTGGAGCCTGATACGTCAAATATGGGTGTCTGAGTTTGATGTTGGCGTTTAGGCAACGCAGATACCATGCTTTGTGTGTGATCTCTTTATCCTCTGCACTTAATTTAAAATAAAATATCTGACTGAATTTCTGCAGTGTAATAAAGTAATGATATGAACCAGACAGAGAACTGAAAGTGTGGTACACCCAATAATTTTCATAAACGTTCTTTGCTGATTGAGTAAAAACCATAGAAAAGCCTTTAAAAAAATAAATGAAAATAAATCAGACCTGAATAATACCTGCAGAATATACGTCACTGCATATGGATTTTAGAAAGGCTAATCCAATGGTTGTCCCCTCAAAGTCATAGCCTCTGTAAGGAAGAAGAAAGGCAGAGTGAAGTGCAGTGATGGGAGCAGGAAGCAGATCCGAAGTCAGGTCTGGTTTATTAACCAGGCTGAAGGCTTTAAGCATGTCCTCATTTCCAGCTCTGCTTTGCAGCCCTGATTTAATGCAATATTTGAGGACTTGCTTAAGATCACTGCAAATCAGAAAACAATTGAATAAACTTTCAATTTTAAATTTTTACTTAAATTACGTTGCAATTCATCAGACTTAAAGCATCTGTTTGAGTGTAAAGAGCTTGAACGTAGCACAGTGCTTGGATGAATCGGGGCCGTTGAACTCGAGCCAGAAGAGTGAAGTGAGTGCTGGTTTAGTTTGGCAACCTGCATTTCCCAGCCATTAAACTTCATGTCACGGCTCCTTAGGCTGTTAGGCTATGCTGGAGTCTTCGGGACACTCAACTATTCTGTGACCAGAGCAGGGAAAAGCAAAGACTGAGATGTAGCAAAAGTCCCCATTGCCTGTTTTTGCAGGGATTCAGATAAAAAGATTATCTACTATGTCAGAGCAGGTAATCGTGCTCCATGAAGAAAATAAAGGCAAGAAAAGAGAGCCTACGTGTATCTTTCTGTCCTAGAATTAGTACAACCCTGTACTGGAAAACATGAAACCTGGCTCAGTATTGACAGCATCTCTGATGGGTTGGGGACCAATTGTTAAAGGACAAATTGTTTTAACATATGTGGAAATGCAAATAGGAAGTGGAATGATACACACGTGATTAGCTGAGCATTGTCGTTTCTTTTCCTATTTAATAAATCTGATAGACGCCACTTTGAGAAACTGTCCAGAGTGAATCCTGCGGCACGACTCAGGAGGCATTTATCACCATCTGTCCAGATTTCTATGCCAATTAAAGCCACGTAGATATTTATGGCCTTATAAACCTGCAGCAGAGAAGCAGTGTTGCTGTGAAAATGAAGTATATTATGGTGACTTCTGAACAAACACCCTGGTAATTGGTTGACTTTTGTCACTTGCAATATAATCTGCTCCAAACCTGATTTAAGCTTTTCCATGCTTTGAAGTTGCAGCAAAAACCTGAACAAAATGTGAATTCTTATTTTCCCCACATTTAAGCGTTTAAAATACTTGAAAATCCCAGCAGTATTTTTAAAGAAATTTTACTTGCAAAAGGCATCAAGAATTGAGAATCACTTCATTCTTTTTGAAGGATTTCAATCATTCACTTCAAGTGTTAAGAAAGTATAAATCTGTCTTATAGATAAATCTGAAGGCAAAGAACAGGATAATATGGACAGATGTGTTAAATTTGTTTCGTAAATTAAAATGAAGTTCAGTTTTAGTTCTTTCCTACATGTAATAATAAAAATTCATGATGTTTGCGAAAGAAAAAAAAGATAAATCACTTCTATTTTGGTTTTGCTCTGCTGTGTTTACTCTTACCGTGTTGATGTAATTGACTATTCCAAATATCCTTTGTCTTACAGTTTTAACATCTTCTTGATACTTCTTATACTAAAAAGGGTAAATACAGTGTGTTAGGAAACGGAGAGGAAAAAAGTGATTTATCAGAAACGTAACATCCTGCTGAAGATTGCATTGCAAACCACAGCCAGTCCACTTAGTATTATCTTTGCAATGTACTGCTTTATCAGACAACGTGTTTCATGCTGAGGCCCTTGTAAAATACGTATCTGTGTGTAGGGTCGAGAAGAGGGCAGGCACTGCACGGTGTTTTCTGAATTCTTGCCATCTCCAGGTGGGGTTTTCAAAACCAATAGACATGAGGAAATCCTACTCCTGGCCAAAGTCCGTGGCAAAACAGCGTAGCGCTGTAAGTGTAGTAGGAGCCCGGGGATATGAGCAGTATCTACTTTGGAAAGCTCACTTCTGGCTGGGCAAATGAGAAAAAATGGGGTCAATACTCACCAAAGTATTGTCTGCTACTATGTAAACTTCCAGATACTTTTTGGCTTTCAGGTATGCTTTCATCTAAAGAAAAGGTACATTTCAATGACTTCTAAAAGGCCTGGTTCAGTCTCAGCCTTTGCAATTTTACACTCATGTATTAGTTAAGAGGGTATTTCTTTAGCCAAGTCATTTCGAATGGGACAATGAAGGTAGGCTAGACATTAAAATCATTATTAGGATTATGAAAGGTGGGCTAGATACAAAGAAGTATTTAGATGGTTAAAGGTGCATGTGGGCACCTGTAAGTACATGCAGGAGGGCTAAACTCAGGTGGTGACTCTGAAATCTCAGCTCTGTGAGATTCTGCACTGGTTCTTTACGCTTCACTCTTTGCAATTGCTTCTCTTCTGGAGAGGCCAGCAGCAGCCAGTGGGACTTGTGCTACTCACGGAGTTCTCCTACAGCCACAATTTCTTTTCTGATATGTACTTACTGCACTGTTGCTTAACTATGTGCTTACTTCTGGATTGTTGCTGGATTTGAAGATGTCATTGATGGGGTCATTTGAATCCTCTTCCCAGGTATTATTGATCAGACCACAGGTTTTTATGGACTTTTGTTCGAGTTTCTCATATTTATAGACCGCATGTTCGTCTCTGTCTGAAGTTCCCAGGGGTTCAATGAGGTACTTCTGACCACGAGTCTCAAAATATCCACTAAGAAAATTAGTTAGACTGTAATCTTTTGAATTCGTAGGACTGAGGCAAGATAGCAACATTATCTCTAACAGCATTTAGCCCAAGTGTACGGGCCATTGCACACACTGATGCAATGGAATAGTTTGGCAGCACGCAGACAGAGTGTACAACAATTTAAAAGCAGAAATCAAAGGTGCTGAGTCAATTGGAAGATTTGGCTGGTCAGTGAAGTCTCTGAGTAGGAGACTGTCAGTCAAAAAGAAACTGGTGTAGGAATGAATTACATTTAAATTTTGGGGGTTTGTGCTAGAGGTGATTGAAAAGTGAATTTCAGTTCAGTGAGGAATTCAAAGATATGTTTTCATCTTTAATTGAGATGAAAAGCTGAAATATGGAAAGGAATTAAGAGTTCTGAATCATTTTGAGCAGCAAATGTCAAAATAAGCGTTTTGTGTTTAATACACAAACTTGACAAGATATGCAAGAAAGGTTCACAAAGAAAGTCTGGGGTTTGGCAAGGTCCCGCTAACCATTGGGAAAATGTTCTGCTGCAGCTTCTCAGGCTCAGCAGCCACCCTCTTGCCATTTGACGTCGTACCACTGTGTCTTCAGTGCTTAGAAATGAGCAGATTCTTTTAACTGAGGTTTCATACAAAAGCCTGAACTTCCTGACCCTGTAACTGCTGTAGCACTGAAAATAACGTTGCCTTCTCTTGAAGTGTCGGTGGAACTTCCTACAGCTTAGAAGCATCAACCCTAGATGTTCGCTGTCAGCACCACTAAATGCTGTGATTTATGACCGGATCTAATATAGAATTAGTCATATAAATTTATTGATATAGATGTTTATTTAGCTTCCAAATTATAAACTCTGAAACTGNTTTTTTTTTTTTGTAAACTTTTTTACATCCTGACACTATTTAAACTGGAAAAGTTATCCTCCTAGAGTATGCATATCCTGCCATTGGTACCCTTTGGGCACCAAACCTCCATCTTACCTTAGACCTTTGCAAGTACTGATGCTTGCTATGGAATCAGCATCATTCTGAATGTAACCTTCATAATAACAGTGATCCTGTTTAGAAAGAAAAAAATATCTTGTCAAATTGGGTCGTGTCTCATTGACTGCAATAAATTGGCCTAGATCCGGTGATTTCAGGAGACAAACAATGGTCCATGAAAATGAGAATATGCATATTCACTGCTCAAAATTAAGCATATACTGATGTGCTCTGCTGAATTAAAAACTATACCAAGTTGTTTTATTGTGGCCAAATTTCAAGGAAACACCCTTTAATATTAACCCAACAATTAAATGCATTAACTTCAATGAGATTAAAATGCATCTATTATATTAAAACATATGATTAGAGGAAAAATTTTCATGACTTAATTAAGGATCTAAGGTCTAAAGAACTTTTCTGTGTTCAAAGAGACTTCAAAGTCACTGAAGTTTTGTGGAAAACTTTACCTACAGCATTTTCCTTAATACGTTTCTTGAGACACCTATAAGAGAGTACTGAAATCTGCATGCATTGTGCCTTTTGGTTTCTCATAGTTGTTTGGTTTCACTTTACTGTTTATTTGTTGTCCTTCCTTCACAATGTGCCAACTTCTTACAGTGACAAAGCCACCAACAAAGTGAAAACGACTGGAGAAAGAAGTGGGGATTTACTGTCCACCTTTGCAACCACTCCTGAGATCACAATAAAGTAAAGCAGGAATTCCTTATTCAGCAAGCTGCACCGGTAGGGCTGTTGGAGATTGTCTTTAACCAGGCGTCGGTGCTATTTGCTTTTCACAGGATCCATTCAGAGTGTAAAAGTAATTGGAGCAATCAGAAATGGCATCTTTTTCCACAGAAAAAGCCAACCCAGAATTCTTTATGCACATTTATTTCACTCAAGATCCTCCCGTTCCTGCTAATTGTTCCATGACAAAGAATATTAAGCTTTGTATTCCAAATTACATGCGTTAAAACATACAGCATGACATTGCGCACAAAGCTTCAGGTGAGAGCTTTGTTGAAGGTGAGACCCATGAGTGCCCAGTTAATTAAAAAATAACTTCTACAGTGACTTCCTTTGTGTCTGGATCTGAATAACTGATTTGTCATGGCTCAGAGAAACCACCTGGAGTAACCTGCAGTGCATTTCTGTGAGCGTGGGTGGTAATGTGAGCCAGCGAGGAAACGTGTCTTTATCAGAATCTATGATCTCACCGAGATTAGGGTGTAAAAGCAAGTCATGGAGTTGCGCAGAATGGGCAAAGTCAGGAGGGCAAAGTCAGAAGGTAGACAGCAGTGGGATGGCCCAGGCTCCACTCCCTTTCCTGACAAAAGAGAGGAGTTTGGCCCGGAGAATGTGATCATCGGCCGCGGTCGTTTTTTTGGAAGACAAACTGTGTGTCTGATTCTCAGCAGGTGTAAATCAGTGTGGTTCTGCCAAAGTCACGAGTCACATCTTCCCTGTCCCTTCAGAGGCTTCCTAAATTACAGTCCTTAGAGCCTTGATTTAAAATCTTTTCTTTCTGTCTGATATGTGCTATTATTTCATGGACCCATGAATCTCATACGGACCTCCTCAAGACTGCAACTGTGAGAGAAGGGAATTTTGTTTTTATTACCTTGATCTGAGGACTTGTTGTTATTTGTCGACCGTCGTCAGAATAAACTGTTTCAGTATAGTCTTTAGCTAATAGATGCCTGCAAAGAGTCAAGTGCAATTATTTTTCAAAAATAAATTGTAGTGATCTAGAATTGAGGCAATTACACAACACACAAAGTATTTCGGGAATTCAACTGATTACTCAGGTTATTGCTAGTGTCAAAACACTAGGGAAGCAAGCCGCTGGGTGGGGAATTCTGCTTGTTCATAGTCCTTACTCAAACAAAGGGACATTTCTAAAATAAGAAAGCAATTAAAGTCTACTTATTTCATTGGTATAAACTAATCTCCTAGTAGATCTGAAAGTAAATGTTTAATTACATATGCAGTATTGATCCTTTTTTGGCCTCCAATTTGCGTAGCCACTTCCACCACCCCACAGTGAGTGTGAAATGGTTCGGTTCCCTTCCCAACTCACTCCCAGTGATTTTAAATAGCAAAGATCTAGGTCAAGGAAAAGCTGCCTCCTGTTTTACATTTGCCGGTGCATACACGTATGTGTACATGCACACACACACATGTGGAGATTACACATGTATTTGTCCAATTTTTTTGCTCACAGCTTTTTTATAACTTTGCTAGCGCAAGTTCTTATCTTTGTAATCATTCTACCTGAACTTGATTTATCTTTTCTGTCTATTTTTCACACATACATGTTCCTGAACCTTCAGAGGAGGATACCATGACTATGGAATAAATTACTGTATTTCTGCCACTACTGGGAAAGGTGCCTTTGGGTTTCTTGTTAATATCCACATTTGTGATTTGCTATGGAAGGGCAGATCCCGCAAGGCTCTGTGCACTCAGGCTCCTATTTGGCAGAGCACTAAGCAGAGGCTTAACTAAGCTAGGCCTGTGGCCTACTAAAGCTAGCAGCAAAGCAAGTCTACGTTCACTTCTGTTTGGGCAGCTACCCCAAACTGCCACAATCCCATTTCTTTCTAAAGAGTGGGATTTAGTACAATAGAATTCCCCTCACGCCAATATTTAGATTAGATTAAACCAGGGGCAAACAGTTAATTATAGTCTATATTTAACACGAACTGATTATAGTACTATTGTATTTACACAGCTATTTGAAAAGTACAAGCAAAACAAGCAAATTATTTGATCCCATGTTAAATATTATGGAGCCAGGCAGCAGAAAATCACAGCCTTGCTTTATTTTGTGTTGCTCTGTGCACTTTTGGACTTTTCCGTGTATCCTTTGTTCCGCAGCGAAGCCCGCTGCTTCTCTGTCCCCTCCGCACAGCCTGTTTAAACGCTGTTAATCTCTGCGCCGAGGAGGCGAGCTCTCCTCGCTTTCAATTTCCATAAAGTATTTTGCCAATGCCACTATATATTTGACTACTCAAAGTCCAACAGCAGTGGTGTTAAGGTAGGGAGTGCTGGAAGCTGAATTATTAAGGATTATTGCATTTCTTATTACTGTTTTCCATTTTTTAAAAGCACGCAGAGCCAACACATCCCCATTTCATGGATATTTCTTTTGTTATTCTCTGTAGTTTCTAACAGCGTAGAACAAATAAATATCAACCATAGATTATCCATGGACACAGAAAACTTGTGAAATAATATGAAAGCATTAAACGTTCAGTGGATTTAGTCATTTAGGAAATAATTGGGAGAGCAGAGTTAGCAGTATAGGCAAGTCATTCCATTGCGGTAACGCCGTATGCCTGGGTCGTTATTTCACATTGCCAAAATAGCGCCGTGACGCTTTCTCTCCCTTTTTCTTCTTTCAGTGGAGGTGAAAGGTGCATTTACCAAAATGCCTCTGTCTTGCAGGAGCCTAAGTCCTATTCCTTGGTATCCTGAATGCCCCACAGAGCCATTTACAGGGAGGAATAACGCTCAAGGAAAAAGTTGAACTGAACCTACTTATTTTTTTGTAGGTGCAGTATGACTTCCTCTCCGTTGGCTTTGATTCCATACTCCATTGTGTCATCGTATTTTGTCTGTAAACAGATTTAAGTGTTAGAATATGGACCGTTGCAATTTCTGGCCTCACTATGAGCTGGCTGTTACTGAGTTGCCAACTGCATTCTTTTCCTCCTCTTCCCACCAAAAATAAGTATTCTGGCAGTTATATAATAAGCAGGAGGTTTCATATTTTTTAATTAGAGGAATGAATGTAACTTTGCAAATGCATTTTTACAATCATAACCACATATCCTGCGTATTTGAGAAAGCGCTGAAGCGGATGCTTAGATTCAAACACTTTCATAACACTCTCTTGAAGTATGTAAGAACATGCTTGCTTTTAAGCATTTGATTTAATTTACTTCAAATTAAAATGTCCATAGGTTATTAAAAATCTGAGTAGTATCAAAACCTCTATCTTTGCAGAGATACGAGTAAAGACCCGCTGATGGATTCAGGTACTTCACTGCAGGAGCACACCTCACAGCCCGTCTTTACCAGACGTGGGATCACTCTTCTAGGTTTTCTCTTTCATGTCCTTTTGCTATATCAAGTCTCTGCCTCCAAACTCTCTTCCCCTTGAAAACTAAGGGTATTCTGACTCCAGAAAGCCTTCCCCATCTCCCAGGAAAAAAAAAAAAAAAGGAAAGAAAAAAGTTATCTCTTTTAATACCTCTTTGTTTCTTTCTACATCTCTTTTATGTACTGTGTGCAATTTTCGTGGATAAACTATTTCATACTGCTCAACTCCAGGTAATTTCTTGTTCGTGCTCCCTAGGGAGAAACAGATGTATATTTATGAAAACACAGTATTAACTTATTAAACACCGTATTTGATGTCTGTCAAGACTGATGCTTTCGGGCTATGTAATGGTTCACCAGTTGCACCAGTTGTTTCTCATGTACCCTCTGCTCTGCTAAGCAGTCACCCCATTACGTGACCCCACACGAGGTTTGTTACAGTCTGGATTTCAGATGGGTTGACGTACCTGGCTATTACCAGGTCTCAAAATATTTTATGCAATTTGCTTTGGATTTATTTCCTCAGCACCAATCAGCGGTTTCAAGTACCAACATGCTAGATGAGCCATGCAAGGTTTTGCAGGTGACATGAATTAAGTTTGTACGGTTCTGTGAAATTAGTGATCTCCAAACCTTATCGCGTGATGACATACAAGACTGCCTCTAGATAAGCAAATAAACTCATAGAGTTCACCACAAGTCTGGACCAAGCCTAGATTTCTCCTTTAGAAAGCTTTTCAGCTGGTCTTCTCACGTAAATTCCTGTGTCAGTGCTTTATTGGATGCTCTCACCTATTGAGTCAGATTGAGGGTGGCTGCAAACTTGTGACAGCAGAAGGACTGGAGAAGGCATTTGAATGAGGCTAGGTAAAATAATAGGGGATAGTAAAATAGGAAAATCTTGAAGCTGGTAAGGAATCGAGATGATTCCTTAACTCAGGTAACCCTTTTTGCTGGTCTTACTTGTAAGACGTGTCATGTGCCTGCAGCGGCCATAAAGAACTTGCTGAGGAAATGTAGTGCTGATGAAAAGTGGTTTTGTTTTCTGCTTCTTGACAGAAGTTAATTGGTGGCATGTCTGGCAGGGGTGGTCAGCACACGTTGCATCATTGGAAGGTGTTAACAGCAGCTGGTGTACAGAAAACTGGGTCGTACGAGGGATGTGTTGGTTTCCAGCAAGGTAAGGGCAGGTTTTATGTGCCTCCTAAGCTCTTTAATCTGCTACAAAAGGTCATTTCACCTGAATGGGCAAATTCTTGAGGGCTCAGCACAAGAGCTCGTATTTGAAAAAAAAAAAAAAAA
>VXBL01007059.1:344252-453887 GCA_013400195.1 Aramus guarauna | reverse complement strand
AAAAAAGAAAAAAAAAAAAGAAAAACAAACCCCAAACAACAAAGGGAGAGTGCAACTCTCATTTTAATTGTCTGCCTCAAGGCCAGAGTTTTAAAAGAGCGGGGCATCCAATTACTGTAATTTTTTATATCTAGAGCAACAGAGCACATCCTCATACAAATTGTTCCAGTAAAATAAACAGATTAATTCTTCATAACTGCTTTATTTGATTAAACCCTTTCCAAAAATAATTGCAGAATCAGCTTGGTTGCATCTTGACAAAGCTGAGTGCTGTAGGGAAAGGTATGACGGTATAATTGCAGTAAGTCCTAAGAAGTGATCTTACACCAGCTGAGCCGTTACACAGTAGACAGTAACTCACACACTGTTAGCAAATACCAAGTGCAAGTTTGTTACTGTAACTTAAAATGATGTTTTATATTTTATTTTAAGCAACTAATTATGTTTAAGCAACTAATCATGTTGACTTTTAAAAAATCTTTTGCTTTGCAGACGTAGTCTTTTCATGAGCTTGAAGTACATTCTTACATAATGATCACAGTAATATTTTGGGTCTCTCGGAACAGAGTTCTGTGCTCCAATTTTATCTATCCACTCCCTGTTGCAGACTCTTTTTATAAGGCCAGTTGTAGCCCAGATGGTTCAAGTTCAGGCTAGATTTGAGTGGAGACTCAGAACTAAACTTGTCCTTTTCCTGCAGTGTGGTACAAACAGCATTTCGAGGAAAACAGGTTAGTTTTGTTCTGGAACAAATCGTTTCTTCGAGGTGCTTTTTTAAATCAACTCAGTGTATTGTCTTTGTCTTGCTTCAGGCATTGTCTTGAGTCAGTAGCTTTAAGGAGGAAAGAAATTCCTTGAGCCTCATACAACAGCTAGAAAAAGTGCTTGGAACAACTAATTATGTGCTTATCCAAGAGCATAAACCGGGAAGAAAAACCATTAGTGAGGATTTCATTGACAGGGAAGGTTTGGTTTTATCAAGAAACAAAATATCTAACACCTTAAGCATTAGTACTGTACACATTTTCAGATATTCTGTGCACCTAATGAAATCATAAAGATACCTGCCTGAATACAAATGACATGTCTAATTATGTCTATAAAACCTGTGCATGCCAAGCTCTGAAAAAAATCTGTTCCCTGTCGACATGAATTGAAAGAAACAATGCACATGGAAAAAAAAAAGTGTGGTCTGATAAGGTTAAGTCATAGGAATACTCATAACCTGAAGTATCACACAGATAATAAGGGTGCTAACTATTTTAATTCAGGTAATGTCATTGATTGAATTCAAATAAAAGTATTTTCTTTTATGTCCAAAATGCTGTCAGTTTAATAACTTGTCCCAACTGGATAAGTTGTCCGTTCACTTGCAGGGGAAGTTTCTAAATTGGCTCACAAATCTAATCGGTTCTGGGTCTTTAGGCAATCTATGGCCAGTTTTTATACAAGTCAATAATTCTCTAACTAGGGAATTTTAGATAATTACTTTGAATAGAAGGAGAAAAAAGCAAATGCCCCTAACTTCAGCAATGTCATTTTATTCAATGGCTTTAATTCACTGTTCTTTGTCATCTGCATGTTAATAATTACAAATTCATAAAAGCTGTACAAAGTTATTCATGGCAACCCCAGTCAAACATGGAAAAAACAACCAACCAACCAACCAAAAAAAAACCCAAAACAACCCCAAACTTAAACCGTACCTTGTTGAAGAAACTGTAGGAAAACAACGGAAAGCAGTAGTACGTTAGTCATCGCAGTTGCACTTGTCTGGTGGTGGTCTCTGTGGTCTGGGAAAGTCGGGCTCCCAGACGTCTGCTTTGAGCAGTCCTCTCCGTGCACTGAATGAGAGGGAGTGAGTTGTTCAGCTTTATTCTTGTTTCTATATGAGGAAGTGTTTACTAAAGGTGTTGCACAATTTAAGTCACAGAGTGTTACAGCAAGCGGAAGTTCCTGCTCGTTAGTTAATGCGAGTTAATTGTGATATATTGATTTTTTTGAAATAAATTCCCTAAAACTGTTCATCAGGAAAAATAAAAATAAATAAAGAGGGAGATTGGAGTGTTCCTAATGTTGTCTTTTTATAGTCTGGCTGGTGAAAAGCTGCAACAGAAACTGAGTACCACTGGTGGCACAAGGAACCGGAAAGTTTTCAAGAGGTTTAGGATAAAGCAGGTACATGGGGCTGGTGTTAAAAATGTGTTTCAGTTCTTGCTGTTTACCATTTAATCTGTACGGAAGGGAAGGGCTTGGAGCACCAGTACAGGTCCCTGTGATTCTGTACCTGTGAATCATACCTACAGGATAAACACTGAGTAGGTCCTTTTCTGCCCCTTCCATCTCTGTTAGTAATGTTTGCTTGGCGTTTGTGTGATAACGTCTAAATAAAAGGGGATGCAGACAAGTGAGCAATCAAGGTGATATCTGTCAAATAATATTCTAAAGATCTATGCGAGATACATATCACATCAGCTTAGCCAGTTGTAATAAAATAGTACTATGTGCCTCTCAGGGCCACAGCTATGAGTATAGAGCTGCTTTGTAGAAGTTTAACTTTTCCTATGTTAGAATAGGTATTACAGAGTACATAGAACGAGAACGGCTCGTGATGTATACTGCAATATATGAATATTTATATTAGCAATACACATTACACAGGTATATATTAATTTATTACATTCATTTATATAAAAAAACCCTTATCTATATAAATCTACAGGACAATTATTACTGTCATAACTAACAAAAGTTCACACTTCTAATGTAAGTATTATTGGATAATTATTTTTGTCTCAGGTATGTGTTGAAAGGTTCTGATTTTTTGAACCTTGAAATCTGAAATTGTAAATTCAAACTTTTCCCTTAGATTTTGCTGAATCTCCAGACATTCTGGGACGGATTGGCACCTACCAACAAATGGGCTTTTGAGCTTTCTTTAAGGATAGAATGATACTAGCTAATAATAACAATTTATCTGCAGTGCTGATTGCAATAATCAGCTTAGGTGTAGAACTGGCAATTTAATAGCAAAACTTGATTTTAAGACGAGAACCTGATTATCTGTGTGTCTTTCTTTTGTTTGGCCATTTACAGTGAGACATAGTGATTTTAAAGGGGGTGTAAAATGTTGCGGAGCAGAAGCAGGAGCGCGTTACGTCCCTTGGCATTGCTTTGCAGCGGTGTAGGTGATGGAGGCTGAGTGCAGAAGAATTCCTATCATCCTCCACGAGAGCAGCGTACCCCCCGCCTGTTGCTTTGGCGTCAGTTCCTCTGAGGGATGCTGGGCTGGATACACAGACAAACCCTATGGGCAGCTTTTCTTGCCACTTACCTCTTGGGTCTTCCTTTAGCATTTGTGTTTTACCAATCATCTATTCTGGTCTGTTGAAGGGTTTGCTCTGCTTTGGTAGAAGCAGGACATTTTTACACGGGATGTTGTCTGGCCTCCAAGCCTGCTCTGAGATGTGCTAGTGCAAACACTGTGTTCTTCATGAGTAACGTTGGGTTTGAATGGTGTCTGCAAGTGATGGAGAGCCCCTGGAGCAGTATTTAGTGGCAGGAAGAGGGTCTGAGAGAGGAAAAGGGCATCTGTCTGCCACAGTCCTGATAACTACCCTTGAACCTCTTCTCCACTGTAGGAGTGGAATCCAGGAGTTGTGCAGCAATGTTGTTATAACTCTGGTCACTCTTGATCTCCTACCTGCTATTCTAACAACGCTCCTTTTAGCTATTACCGTGCTCGAACAAAGGATGACCTTCTATCTCCTCCGAGTGCCTTGGGAGCTGAGCCTTCCCAGGACGGAGCTGCAACCTGACACTGCTGGGACAGGAATGCTTTTTGGTGGCAACTTCCTTGGGACGTTATAGCTTGGAGACAGAGCGAGCCGTCTCTCTTTCTGTAAGAAAAGTCACATACCACACCAAACTGTGTCGCCATCCCACGTTATGAAAGAGCTCTTCAGGCAAAGAAATCGTGAAGCGTCATTGTGAAGGGTTTGGACATACCCCTGTCAAGACAATGATATCAAAAGTAGGACTTTCCACTTTTCCACTTTTGGGAGAACAACAAGACATTCATTTCAGTCACAGCGAGCATCAGAGAGGGGCTGTGTAATTTAGTTTGTATTGGTTTCTTTTTTTAGTTCTGTAAAGATAAAGCTTAGTCTAAAAGGTATTTAAAATGTTATACGAATGGAAATAAGCAGTGCATTCATGGTCTACATCTTTGCCTTACAAAAATAATTAAGAAAAATAACTGTGAACAACTGCTTTTAAAAATGAGTGGCTGCTATCCAAGCATTTATCTCGGTTCATTCTCTCTGCGTGACGCACTTGAGAACCATGTACCCACCAATCTCCTAAGCTTAATAAGCTGTGCTTTCGGTCAGTATATAAAGGAGTTACTTTATGAATAGACACAACATCCCAACAAAGAGCTGGCATTAAGAAGGGAATGTGATGTGGTGAAGGTCTTGGGCAGACTTGAAAGGGAATTGGATGTAATTTCCTTTCGTGAGTTGAGAAGCATTTGATGTTTCTGCCCTTGGTTCAGTGATTCTGCAGCAGTCTGATTATGGCTTCTTCCCCCAGAGGTGGTCAAAGAGGTATCTGCGAGGTCTCAGCTGACAGGGAAGCTGCTTAACAATTTGAAACCCCTTAACAATTGTGCAACAGCTAAGTGAGTGGTTTTCATATGCATGGGGGGGTAAAACTGGATGTCAAATCTGTCTCAACATTTAATAACTAGAATGTTGGCATTTTTAACTCCCGTGCTACCTGATTAATTAAGAGAAGGAAGCAGAAAAGGTTGACATTTACCCCTACACTGAGGATCTGCACAAATCCTGCCCACGTGAGATTAAAATGTGTATTAAAAGTAAAATGTTAGTCGCATGCTAGGGCACTAGGCTGGGCTCAGGAAGAGTCAGGGGTTGAATCACTTCTCTGCTACTGCCTTGTCCTAAAGTTCACTTTGAACTAGGTTTGCAAAGGTATTAATGCACCTGACGGGAATTTTCTGGACCGTATAAACAACGTAGTCATCTGTTTCCCCTGCTCTTCAACAGATATATACGTTCAGCCACAACAGTAAGGACACCCATATAGCTACTACAGACAGGGCTAAGCGGCTCAGAGATATCATTTTGTTATTCCACACGTCTCCGTTTGTTTCCTCCTGCTTTCCCCTCACTTAACCCTGGGACAGCGTCAGCCAACAGCTCAGCAGCTCTGCCCCGCAGCAGCCTCCATCCACATCCTCTTCCTCCTGGGAGCACGTTCAGGGAAAGACTGGGATTTCACTCGCAGCTGCCACCAGACCAGCCATGGGTCTGTTGGTTCGGCTCAAATACTAACCTGCCTTCCACCTTCCTCCATTTTCTCTTCCCCAAGCTTCAACCCAAGCCAGCCTGCAGGTTATTTTTCTCTGACATACAAACAAAACCATGTGGCTCTTGCATCTGCATTCCAGCCCTATGCTCCTGTTTGCTTCCTCCGGCTATTCGCAGCTGCGTTCCAGTCTCCCCACAACCTGCCTCTACGTGCCAGTCCCAGGCCCTTCCCCTCCATTTCCAGAGCTGATCCAAAACCCGTTGAAGTCAACAGAAGACCTTCTATTGCCTTCCAGAGCCCTTGGATCAGCTCTACAGTTCCTCTTTAAAACCTACTCTTTACATAAAGCTTTTTCTTGTGCTTGCCTCTGTTGTCTCACACATTCCCAAAGTGAATTATCCTTCTTTTCCTTCGCTACCAGCCTTCAATGTTTTGTCCTTCTTATTTTCTGGGTTTCTGTTGAAGGATGTAGTCAGATGGCTGCTTTAGACCTGATCAGAGTATTTGGAAAAGTTACCTCCCTTCAAGTTGTTAGTTACCTGCTCTGCAGCTTATGTGCAGCACTTGGCTACGTTTGTATTGCCAGGGTTTAATATTAAGTCAAATGCTTTTACCTAAACTGTGATTGAAACTAACTTAGTGAGCACCAGCCGAGTTATTTTTGGTATCAGATCACAGACTGTCATCTGATTCTGACTAATGAAACCTCATTACAATTCTTTTTACATCTCTGTCACCCCATTTGCCTTGGAGAAGATCATAGACATATATGGTATGTTACAAGTACGTTGCTTCCTTCTTTCCTTCCCTTTTCTTCAAAATATAGAGCAAAAAATGGTTACTTCATCTTCCTTCTATATCCCTTTTCATTAGCTGTGTTTTGCCTAACTCTCCTGCACCAATGCAGTGTGGTATATACAGTAGCAATCTAGTGCAGACTGGGAGTAGTTAATTGGAGGTACAGGACCTTTTGATATATTTCTCAAGAACCACTAACTTCTCATAACTTCTTAACATGATTTAAGGTGATTTTTTGAAGGTTAATGCTTCTCAACAACCACATGCAACCCCATTTCTGGCTGTGCTGTGAGTTGTGCAATTGTGTGCACACGTACAAGCTGTTTAATGTTCTCCATCTGTACAGCAGGAGTGACAATGCAGATCATTGTGAATTAAGCACTGTGGTTTTTTTTTTTTTTTTTTTTTTTTTTTTTTGGATGTGTTGCTTATCGTGTTGTTTATACTTGTGGTACTTAAGGTCTGGCTCAATTTTCCCAAGGGACAAGGGAATCCTGCGTGCTGCGACGTGGTATCTAGCACAATTCTCTGCTGCCTGGCATCCATCCGGGGCACTGCTTGCTGTACACAAGGGCAAAGAGCAGCTCAGTTCTTAGAGCTGGGCTTCAGGAGGGAGGAGGCACCACCCAAAGCTGTGGTAGACCTCCTAGGCTGTGTTAGAGCTGTGCAAGGCAATGTCTGTGCATGGCAAGGAATGGACCCACACCTTAGACCTCCATGAGCTGTACCTCACCTCTGCCCATCCTCTCCCTCCTTCAACCCCTGCATTGCCCACGGAAGGTCTTGCACCTGCCTGCCCTGCCTGCTGTCCTGCCGGCGCTGCCACAATCAGGCCTTTCAGCTCAACTCCTTTCCCTCACGGGGAATTTGGAGAGAGCTGGCAAGACATGCAGCTTTTTTCTGGCAAACAAGGAAAGGGAAGCAGAACTATTTTACCTGGATGACCTGTCGTAGTGTCTCCAGTCTGATGGACTCCAATCGCTTCCCACACACATAGAGTACATAGAGAACATTTTATTGAGTCATCTTACCTCTGCGCTTGAGGCAAGAACATGAACAAAGAAGCAACTGTCCAACCTGAGCTCCCTCTGCAACAGGAGATTTTTCCTGGCATAGGAAACTTGATGCAGTTACTGACAAAGAGCTCCCAGTGTGGACAGGGCTATCCACCAGCCAAGCTGTGCTTTGGATCAGCAGAGTAAAGGTGCCTTCTGCTTGAGTAAAACCAACCCTGCAGGTACGATTGTGTCTAGGTCAGGATGCTGCATGTAGCACAGCAGTATTTTCTTTGCCCCAGTCAACATCCTTATGTGACACAGACGATATACTAGAAATAGCCTGGGCTTTCACAGCAGCTGCAGCTCCTCTGTCTCTAGCCTAAGAGTTCCTCTTGGCCCAGTCTACTGCCTCAAAAGATGTGTGGGGTTTGCTGCTCATTTTCAGTCGCTGCCTTTTGCTTTTTAAGGCCCTCATCCTGTCAAAGAACAACTCCCCCAAAACACCTTTAGACTGCTCTGACCTCCAACATGCAGATTTGGTATTCTGATGGCTATGAGAAATGTCTTCAAAAGGTATAGAACAGCCCAAAATCAAACACATTAATGGTCCCTCTGAAATTATACTGGTCTCCGTGATCTCAGCAACATAACAGTGAGCAGTTAGGTATGTACCCACTTCACACGTATGCAGGGGCAGCTGAAGCCATTTCCCAACCCACTTAATCCAAACAAAAAGAAGAGCTGTGTGGAAATAAGTGCGTGGCAGGTACTCTGCAGTGAACCCCACAATTGCATTTTATCGTGCAGTGAGAGACAACTCGACCTGCCGCACGTTCTTTCACACTGAGATGAAAGCACGTGTGCAGGGGTAGCTGAGGAGGGGGTGAGCTGCAGGTTTACTCTGTACCTTACCGTGCAATAACCTACTCATACGGACATGCTCTTTAGACCACTGAGAAAGGAGGGTAGTGAGAAGGAGCTGCCACCAGCTGAGTTGCACGCCATCTTCTGCTGACTTCCTCGTGGAAATGCTTGCTGTGATAAATGTATCCCAGAGTGACATTTGCCTTTTGTTTCCTGCGTTAACCACTTCCTCCTTTTGCGTCCAGCTACTTGTGAGTCTCAGCCCAGGAGAATGACAACAGTGGCTTTGTGCTATTCCCTCGGTCACCTTTGGAAAGGCTGTCTGCTCAGAGATGGTGTCTACCCACAAGAGTGAGGAGACAACTCTCCCCTCTCCCTCTCAACTGCAGCCTTCAATAATTATCTGGGGCTTTACTAATCTTCTTTTAAGCCTGTCTCTGAAGCAACAGATGTGTCTGTGAGCAGCTCCAGACCGTCTTTGACACTATCCTTTCAAGATCAAAGGGCCACTGAGCAGGTGCAAATGCAGTTAAGACCTTCTTATACCTCCTTCTTATTAGTAAGAGTTGGACTGCAACAGTCTAATAATACCTAGCTTTTATATAATGCTTTTCATGAGTAGGTCTTAAAGCACTTTGACAGTAAGGTTAATAGTTCCCTGTCTAACAGCTGGGGAAACCTGGGGTGTATAAATTGGGTGGTTTGCTGCAAACGTCCATCCAGTCTGGTGGCAACCTTCTGGAGCAGACCAAGCTCACAGTGAGCCATCACACCTTGAGGGAGAACATGGACAGTGTTTACCTTCAGGGCAAGATGTTGGTCATCTGGTATTTCATATTGTTTTGATGTGAGCAACTATAATGAAAGCGAAGAAAGGAAAAAAAGCATCTGTGGATACTTTGGCTGCAGGGGATTGCAACACTTGAGCATGTTTCCTTTACTTCTCGTGTTGTCTTCATTAAATAGGCCTTTAAAGTGCTTAAGTGGCATGGCCGACAACAGGCAACCCCTTGTCAGTGTAACAGGATAGACTGACGGATTGAACTACACTGTTTCCTTAAAGATGGGTATCTGTTCTGCCTTTGCACTTATTCAAATAATCTCATTTTACTTACCTAAACCGCTCTGCATACTTCAGAGCTTGTTTCTGAGCCTTTTCTTAGGGAGGAGCATGTTAATGATGTATTTGAAGTGCTGTACTAAGCTGGGGATTGTTGGTCCCTTTGTGTTTCTAGTGGGATGTGTGAAGGGTGTTGCTTCCAGTTCTGGGGTTGAACAGTCGAATGTGCCTTTCAGTGGTATTTACCCTGGGATGACTCCACTGGAGCCATAGCAAAGTAGGGGACCAGGCAGCTGGGGACTGAAAACCATTGCTCCTCATTGTATATACAGTACAAGCGGTGCGGACAGTGGCAGGAGCCCTCTGTGATACATGAAGGTGCGTCTTCTGAGAAGGGAGAGCCACTTTTAACAATAGCAAGATAGAAATTATTGTTTACTGGGGCCTCGTCCTGGTAGACATGAGGCATGGGGTGCCTGCCAACTCGTGTGGTTTTATGATGAGTCTCAGCACATTTATTGCTTTCCCTAAAGTCTTAATCCCTGGAGTCATGTGAATAGTTTGCAGTCTTGGCTTTCAGTTCTTCTTATTATTATTTTAATGGAAAAGAAAGCAGTTTTCTTCTTGAAAATGCTTGAAAACATGAACCTGAGCAATATAAAACTGAGAAAGCAAATAAAAGGAACTCCAAATGCATTATTATTTTTTTTAATCTCCTGGTCTCTTTGTTATTTTTTTAGGCCTGGCTGATGGTTTTGAATGCTTGTAGTTGGCAGTCCTGATCTGAGCCATTCCCTTTTCTGAAGAGGCTGTAAGACGTCAAAAGACAAAAGGTGAGTTAAAGCATGTATTTAATCCTGCTTTACAAGTGTAGTACTTTGGAGAGTTTGGGACTAAAGACTCAAGGTCTCGTAGGAGGTCTGTAGTGGCATGAAGAATCGATTTCAGATCTTCTAAGTCTCAGCCTTCATTGTAGCGAAGTAGTCTAAAGCCTCCACTACTGATGCTGTGTTGCTTCAGAGCAGGTCAGAGTAAGCTATTGCTAAAGTAAAAAATAATAATAAAAAAAAAATTTAATTGTGAATAGTCCTTGACTGGGTATAAATGAGCAGAGCTTCAGTGATTTGGTCATGGAGGGGTCAGTTCTAAAAGGAGAGTTGTTCCTGGACCCAAAATACAATTCTGTAAAAAGTAATCCCTGTCTACCAGCTCCCCTCATCTTGTGATCAGGAGCTCATTTTGCGTGGATCGTGTTTCTCCTGCCACCCTCCACATGCCCTGTGAGAAAGACAGGCACTGAGCATAGAAGAGAAAGAACAAAGGCAAGGCCCAGAGTGGCTGTTTACTCACTCCATGCACTATTGTCTTCGATCAGATAAGCCTGCGGCCGTATGGTGGAATATTTCCAGATCCAAATCAGCCAGAAAAAAAGTGAGACTACTAGACAAACACCAGACCTCTCAAGTTTCACCTGTCCCAGGTATGTACCTGCCCCATCAAGTCATATGATGGGGAACTGGCTGTGATTCCCATGCAGAGTGCCTTCTAGTTTCATCCTGCTCTGAGGTGTGCCTCTTACTGCAGGTATATTATCCTGCATCAGGATTTTACCCACTGAGTAGGACAGACTGGTGAGGGGGAATCATAGAATCACAGCAGGGGGCCTTAAAGCCCACCCAGTGCCACCCCTGCCATGGGCAGGGACACCCTCCACTAGCCCAGGTTGCCCAAAGCCCCATCCAACCTGGCCTTGAACACTGCCAGGGAGCCAGGGGCAGCCACAGCTTCTCTGGGCACCCTGGGCCAGGGCCTCAGCACCCTCACAGGGAAGGATTGCTGCCTCAGATCCCATCTCCATCTCCCCTCCTGCAGCTTCAGGCCATTCCCCTTGGCCTGTCCCTCCCTGCCCTTGTCAGTCTCCAGCTTTCATGGTGAAGGAAACAGGTATCAGGAAGAAAGACTGTACCTGCCATGTAGTAGGTCGGTTGCTGCTTTAAAGCTGCCAAGAGATGAGATACAGGAGGGCTACAAGAGACAGGAGCCAGCCCTGTGAGTGCCACTTGGGGCGGTTGGCTCTTGTGTTCGCTCTCCACAACCGCATCTCCAAACAGAGGCAATGGGTTGGTGCGTTGTCCCAACCTGTCCATGCTCGGTATGTAAACGTTAGCTAATTCAAAATTTACTGACTTGCATTTATTTTTCTTTCTAAGCTGGACCACAGCCAAGCTTTAATTGATGTTATTCAGCCAAAACTTATTTACCACCTTTTCCTGGTTTCCGTGTGACTTTTGGCCCATTTGAGTATTTTAATTGGAGGCAAAGTAAAGACTGCTTTAAAATTACATTTGTACAGGAGAAGTTTTTAACCATCCTGTTTAAAGAGTACATTTACTGGGTGCCAACCCAAACGTACACAGGTACATTAAATAGAAAAGGTCCTTTCAAATTATTACCTGCAAAAGGTAAAATTCTGAAAATTAAATAAAGTAAAACAAACTTCAAAATGCATTTAATTGAAAGTTAGTCGATTTTACAGAATACCGTACACTTATTAACTGAGCTAATAAATTTTTGAGCTGCTAATCCACACTTTTCCTGTTATTGTTGCTGTTTTAATCCTGAGAAAACAATGAAACCTATTTTTAAAGAACAGATAGTAAAATATTGCATGGAGAAGATAGCAAACAGCAGCAGTGTGCGCTCCAGCTTAGCACAGCTCACCGGCACTGTATGGAATATTTAATGTGCACAATGGCAGCAGTGCCAAGGTTAATGCTGAGAGGCAGTTGCCATAGTGTGGCTCTTGCTGTCGTGGTCACAGCTCTGGGCTTTGGTTGACTTTTTATAAGCTACCACTCTTCCTCACCTCATTTATTTGAGGCTCTGACAGAACTGAGAGTATCAGTAAAGATTCCCCAAATCCCTGTGCTATATTAATGTGCTGTTAGCAATTACTTAGGATAGCAAATAGTGGCAGAGATACTCAGCTGTTTACTAATACCATTCAAATACAGGCACGAAAGCATCAAAATAAATGAGAAATAAGACCTCAGCAGTTCCTTTTCCATTGCCTCACCTCCATTCAAACAGGGTGGTGGCTTTAAACTTGCACCACTTGTAAGAAGTAATGGGAGAAGGACTCGTGCGTTCTGCACAAGAGTTAAGCCTGTTCCCTATGTGGCAGCAGCCCCAGGCACCGCTGTCCCTAAACTGAGCCATGCAACGGTTCCGTGCTGCCCGCGACGACCATCCAGCGCTCGTCTTTCACACACAGCCTCTGTTTTACTCATCTTGGTATTGCAGCCGTCAGGTGTAGAACGGGGCTTTGACTCCTCTACAAAAGCAGGAAGAAATATTGAAAAACAAAAAACACCTTAAATTCTGCTGTGTATTTGAACAAGCGGCCCTTCAGCAGAGTCTTCGTTATGTTAGCAGTTAGAGTCTTGATTTGTGTGTCTGCATGTAGATAAGAGAGGAGGAGAACGTGCATAGGCACAGAGATTACAAAATCTTTAAGTAAATACCCCATGTAGTCACTGCTTTTGTGTGTGTGGCAATTTCTCTAGTGGGTTTAGTTAAACATTTCCAAGTTCCTTTCTTAAAATAAGTTTGGTAGATATTTTTGAGCTCTGATCTGATGCCTAGGAAAATTAATGTTAGGGTTTTTTTCTTCTCTTTTTGTTTTCAATCGTAAAAATTTGGGAAGGGCACAGTAACTTTGGAAGCTTGCTAAGATACTAATCCTGAGCCAGACTTTTCTTTTTTTTTTTTAAGTTTCATAAAACTTTAGGGAAACATTTTTTTAAATTTTTTGTTTTCTTCCGAGCATCCTGGCCTTGGTCAGTTCTGTGCAAAAAGTGCCAGAATGCCCCAAGAAAGGCTGATTTTTGCAGTATTTCCAAGCTCACTAGTGCCATGAAGTAGTAAACCAAAATTCAACAGAAAGAAAAGAAACACTGCAAGATTTCAGGAATAAAATGTTTGGGGATACAATTTTCTAAGTATTCTACTAAATGAGCACTGTAACTTTTAAGGACTTTTGTCAGCTGTAGAACAGAGTAAAAAAAAATTGAATAGAAAACCTTGTTTATTCATGTTAAAGGCACCAAATTTTACAAAAGATTCTAAGCTGAGTCCAATAGGGACATGAATAAAAGTGGGAAAACATAAAATGAAATTATGTTTTATTGAATTGCAATGGATTCTTATTCTCTGCTACATAAATAACTTCTATGACCTTACTTAATTGGTATAGCCTTTCATTTATAATACATTTAAAAAGAAAAAACTCCACTTTTTTGCTTTTCTAAGTCTTTTTATGTTCTATTGTATGTGATGAAACAGTGTCAGCAAAAGCTAAGTTATTCCGTGTGTCTAGTAATTGTGGCTGTCAATGTCCATGAGAATTTGCAATCAAGGGTATAGATTTTGTTATTGTAATCCCGGGAAATCTGGGCTGCGGTGTTTGTTGTCCTAGGAGATCGCTTTGCTTGAGTGAAGAGCGGGCCAAGGTCTCTGGAGCTGTTTCTCAGCAGCTGACACTGAATCCAGCTCGATTCAGACCTGAAGAGGGGTCAGGCTGGAGGGGGTAAAGCAAAGGGGCTCGTGGAAAAGATGGGATCTTCCCTGGGTAATTTATATCCACATTTTGAAAAGATCCTAGGAATTTTAAGTACCCAACCTCCCATTTCTTTCTGTGAAAGCCAGATATGTAGTTCGCATGGGGCACTCTCAAAGTGTCTGTTTTTTACTTTTTGGAGGTATTTTAATTACAGCTAAGAGAAGGAGTTTGGTGTGGTAGACAGGTCCTGCAGCGGTGTCTGTCTGGTTCCAGCCAGAGCTCATGGGACACCGTTGCTTCAAGGGAGCAGTTCCAAGTTGAATTAAGTTTTGACTTTTGTGTGCCGTTATTCTTTGACCATGCAAGAACATACAGGGGCGGGGGAAGTGCTCAGGGCTAGTCATCTACTTTTAATCGCACATAATATACTTTTTGTTGGTGTCACTGCCTAATTCTATATAATCCTGTACTCTGGCAACCCACCTTTATCCTGAGGAAAGGATAGCCCTCTTCTTAGAAGAATAGGTGTTCTAATGCATGATGCAAAGTGCTGTCTGTTCAATATCTCCATTAATAGCTGCAAAATTTAAACAGAAGCTTTTCTGTGATGTGTGTGAGAAAACCTTGAGCTTGTGGTAACATTTGGATAGTAAATACATGGCAGTCTACCCCATAAACAAAGCAGGAAGGTCCCTGGAGTGAGATCCTCTGCTCCTTGTCCTTTTTACACTGGTTAGGGCAGAAATACAACCTGCAGATCGTGACTTGTTTTGCACTATTGATGATTTTCACCCACTTGCCGTCTCGTGAAGCTGGAACCAGCGTCCCAGGGGATGCTGCAGCATGTCCTCTCCGACCTGCAAGGCCATCCCTGCCCACGAGCGTGGGGTGTACTGGTGGGCACCAGTTAGAGATCCCTCTGAAGCTGTCTGAAGGTGGCATGGGGCAGTGGACAGGCAGGAGATGGAGCTCACCAGGCTTGGAGCTGTTCTGGAGACCTCTCACTGCAGGGTAGGCTTTACTGTCTCTTCCCATTGACAAAAACCCCTTGGACTGGCAGCCAGCTTCTGATGGGAGGAAGAAGTCGAGAGCCAGGTCACTAAGACAACTGCCAAGATAACAGCTTATCCAAACAGGTCTGTTTATTCTGCAATTTATTCAGTAAATTGCCCTGTCCGAATGAAATTTGATGGGAAATTATTCCGGGCATGGAACACAGCTTGCAGTATGTCCACAGATGCCATGTATCTCCCTATTTGAATTACAGCAAATCTGATCCTTAGAGGATGGTATTTTAAAAAGTTGAAATCTATTTAGCTCATTTCAGAAAATCTGTCCTGTTGATGAATGCCATGAAAGCAAATTTCTACAATATCAGCACTTGCCAAAAATTTAGGGTCTGAGATCTTTGCCACATCATTGTTATTTGCACTCTAATTAAATCTCATTAGATGCGTATTTCCTTCAAAAGGTTCTGGCAGGAAATTAAAATCTTGCCATAGAGGTCAATTCAATGAATCTGTCATTCTTTCTGTTAAAATCTTAAACTTCAGTTCAATCCCCGGCGCTGGGCCCTTTTTTAAAATAAACCTGGTGACTTTATACTTTCAAAGCTTTAGAGAGCAGGTGGAATGAGTGTAGGGGGTGAAGCCATAAAAGAGCTTCTTGTTAGACTTTGGTAGCCTGTGCTTGCTGCCCAGAGATACACCTGCCTGTACGGTAACAGCAGTTCTATGCAACGTGAGGCAGCTTTCACTTTGAAATCCCTTTTTGGCTGGGATGCATTCCCTGACCATTTCCTTCCAACCTCTTGCACACAACGCAGGTATACACGAACACATGTTTGCTCGCTTACTCATTCGTAGGATGAAATTCGTAGGAGAAACACGCATGTATGCTTGTAGGTGCACAGAGACAAGTAGATTTATGTGCATGTGTACGCAGAGGAGATATTAACATCTTAATACAGAAAGCTCTAATTTCTAGGCTAAAAAGGAATAAATAGGGCTTTTCTTCTTATATTCAGACACGTATGTTTAATCCATTGTGCTATGATAATTTACTGTGAGCACTTCTGCACTTCTCACTCATGGGACCAGGATTTTTAGCCAAGAGCAATCAGCTGAGGACCTAACTTGTTTTACTCAGGAGTCTCTAAACGTGAGCTTTTGTTCCCACACTGCACCTTTTAGAGAGATGCTTGCTTTTGCTGTAACACCAGAACGCTCACGCTGAGCTGCTTGCATTAGTAGTTTAGTAAACGTACCTTTGTGATTAATTGCATGAGCCTGTCCAAGGGTTTTGAAAAGCTGCATAAACATTATTATATCTGTTTCACAAGGTGGAAAACAGAAGATGAAAGCTATTACCCAAGTTGTTACCAGAGCTATTGTCAGGGCTGAGGATGGACTGCGGGGTCTGCCAGTGCTGGGCTGGTAATCAAATCCAGAGGCAGGTACCAGTGGTGATTTGGGAGTGAAGAGCAGCAGAGATCTTTCTGCAAGCTCCCTGTGGTTTTGGTTTCTGTTAGTACCCAAGCTGATGAGATTAAAAGTAGCATCGAAGTCTCTAATTGTACTCTGGACTCGGTCCGCTGCATAGGCTCAAACGCTTCAGTGGAGCTTTGAGGCTCAGGTTCTTCAAAGAGTCCATGGGAATACAGTGCCTAAATGCCAAAGAAGTGCCAGCCAGGTTGTCCTGACTGGGGAGGAGGGAAGAGGGGAACTTTTATGAGCGATTTAGAGGCCACGTCATCCTTCTCTTTCCCTAAAGTGACAGTAGAATTACAGGCTTCTCAGTCACAGCACACTACTAGAAATGTTACTCTTAGAAACTATTGTCATTCGGGAAATAACAAGGATACTCAAGCACTTCAGAGAAGAACAGTTTTGCAAAACTGAAATTTGCCCTCTAAAATGTTTTGAGACTTTGGAAAGGTGCTCCAGACTACAGCTTTCCTTTCATATATGATTTGGTTAATTTGTACCATGACAAAGAAAAACAGAGGAAAAGTGGAGAGTAAGATGCAGACGTGATTAAAGAGTATGAACAAAGTCAGTGCCCTGCTCTCTATAGCTCTGAACATTTTTTCAAGTGCTTAAGATAAGGATTTATTGCTAAACAGTCTGTCAGTCTATACTTTGCCAGGTTTCACATCACTGACTAATGTCATTCAGTTGTTACACGCCAATGACTCTACATTTGCGTCATGAAAGCACTCAACCCAAGTAAGTGTGTAGGAATTCATGTCTGAAAAATTCAATGGAAGACCTTATGGAAGGGAAAGGTGACTTTTATTTTGCTTAGCTTTTGTAAGTCGTATCTATCTATTCACCTTCTCATATGTACAGCGTCAAACCCACCAATGTGTACATGTCCAGGTAGTCTGGGCAGGATTACTTGTGGTGGCATGGAGAACAAGGGGTGCCAGCTGCTGTGTCCCCACTACATCGGCAGTGTTCCTCTGGAATGGTGACAAAGAATTGGGGTTTGACCAGGTCTTTTAACACCCTTTTGAAGTTAGCAGTTACTGGGGCAAGAAGAATCTTGTTTACTTTACCCTCACTGCATTTTGGGCAATTGTCTCTTGTTTCCTCATTTTGGGTCTCTTACAAACCATTTTCCGGTTAGAATAGCAGGAAAGAGATACGGTACGTGCAGTTCTCCTTTTTGCCATCCTCCTGTCTTTCAGTAAGAAGTACAGGTTTTCTGCTGGCAATTCGTCTGTGCTGTGTTCTTGGTGCAGAAAATACCGTCCTTGATGTTTCCCAGCATAATTGCACTCAATTGTATCCTCAGTTCTCAACGGCTGCCAGGTTTTTAACCCTTGCTTATTATTTTTTCTGGTGCTTGCACGAAAGCACATTTACATTCACACCTCACTCTTACCTATCTCAGAATTTCTGACGCTAATCTCTACAAGTATTACCTATTGCAAGGCTGAAAGAAGAAAAAGGGAGCGCTAGGAAGTGCTCTGTGACTGCTAAAAATAGAATAGTCAGGAGAAAGGAAGGATGTGGGAGGAGGAGGATGCAAGAGAGACTCAAAGCTCAGACTTTTGAGCATTATCTGTAGAAATCCTGCAAAACAAAAGCTGATAGCACCTACTCAGGTCTGTAGCAATGTCTCTGTTTACTCCAAGATGAGTCACTCTGAAAGTGATATTTGTGCCCTCAGGTTTATAGGCAAATGAATCAGTTCTGTTAAAAAAATAATAATTAAAAAAAGCCCAAGTACTGTGGGCCCTTCCAGTCCTACTTGCTGTGACAACTTGGAACCAACTGCATTTTGGAAACTAAGCGAGTACAACTGATGTTAGATAAGTTTTTTCTCAACTTCCCAATGTGCTCCTGGGTTTCACATTACTGAGGAAGATTTAAAGCCCTCTTAAAAGGTCACTTCTCATTAAAATATATCAAGCAGGGAGAGATGGATTTGTTTGCTACGGGGCAAAATTTTGACCATTACATAAGAGTAGAACTTAAATAGTTTTGTGGAGAGTGGGTTTTACCTTAAAGCAACCTGAGAATATCAGACAGCTTTGATATAAATGTTATCACAGTGTATCAGGAGTTCATCCTCATTGGAGGCAATACTATTCTTTCATTTGTTACTCGGTTTTTATTACCTGGTGTTTGTGACCAGAGCGAGATAGAAAATTGCTGATTACAGTGTTATATAAGCCTTCCCAGAAACAGTTGTTAAACTATGTTTGAAAAACATGTGTGGAAAGCACACGTCAAATCGAATTATATGTTAGTCATGTTTGGTTCAACTCCCTTGAGAAATGGAGGATATTAAAGCAAAGAATATTCCCTTTGAGCTGTGTGATTATAGCACCTTGCAGGTTAGCGTGCAGTTTTATTTGATAGGTTAGGGACAGGCGATGTGCTTGTAAGGTGGGGCTTGGAGCTCCTACTTTTAGAGGTGGCTCAAAAATCTCTTTTTTGTACGATGGTGCCTATGCAATGCGGGTATGAGCAGCGGGCACATGCTGCCGTGCACTGTGCGTGACCGCTCTCAAGAGCATACGTATAAAGTTCACGAGTTGTGGTGTTTTACACAGCAGGGGAAAAACTGGCTCTCCGTTGCGCCTTCAGGTGCCATTTCTCATAAAGCTGGGAAGGTGGTTCAGAAGTGTGAAACCCCGCGGGAATCGCGGAGGCAAGGCGAAGCTGTCTCTTTCCATGGGCCTGTCCCCGGACTCAGCAAAGGATGCGAATCTACACCTGCAGCCCTGGGCCAATGCTGCTGTCTTGTGTGTTGCTGCCATCCAGAGCTCACTGGAGTGAGGTGCATTTGAAGAAGATACTCTGCTGGTTCTACACTTGCAAGGTGAAGGCAATAAATAATAAATGCCATACATAAAGAATGAAATTCCAAAATAGCATCAGTTTGCAGTGAGAACTGGAAGCTGCATCTGCCGCATCTGGAGCAAGTCTGTTTTCATTTCATACTTGGTCTGTTCTCTCCCCCCAGACACTGGCTTCAATGAGGACAACACGATCTCTTCAAAAGAACCTGCAGGAGACCGATGTTCATAGATTAGCGTGTCTATATCCTTAGTTGGTTACTCTTAAGTGACTCTTGATAGTTCTGTATGAAAAAATACGTGTAACTTTGGCTGCTCATTGTTATAATGATATACTTCAAAAGTGGAGAGAAGCACAGATCTACCATTTGCATTATTGCGTGAGGCCTTCTGACTTCTTGTTTCAAAAAGAACAAAGACTTGAGAATTGTATGGCTGGGAAAATTGCTGTGGGGTCAGACATAGGTACTAGAAACTCAGGAGGCAGCACTGTGACCCTCACTTCAGACACCACCAGCTATCTGAAACGTGGTCGTGTTGTCAAGATACTCTTCTGCCATGGAGAGAGGCCGAGGAAAACCATCCCAGGGAAATTTGTGGCAGGTGAACTGCTTGCACTTCAGGTCATCTGTGTGAGCTCTTGTAGAGTCCAGCATTGTTGGAAGGAACTGGCTTCTGGTCAGGAGCTCTAGGTTTTCAGGAGGAGTATTAATGTGGCTTCTTTCCTGCTTGTTTTTCAAGGGAGTGGAGATCGTACTCTTACTGATTCCTGTACACCCAGCACGCTTAAATTCATGTTCTGTTCTGCTGCTTCTTCCCACCCATCCACATGAAAGAACTGTCTGGCACCAGGCAGCACAACTCAGTTGAAAATCAGCGCAGATGACCCGAGGATATTGCCTGGAGAGCCTGGATATTTACTGTAGCGTTACCTGATTGTACCTGCACAGAGGCACTTGTGACCCACAGTGTGACTAATTTTGAAACTACTGATTTGGTGTAAGAGAAAGTTCAGCCATTTTACTGGAGAGCAAGACTTTGTTGCGAGATCTGTTGCGAGATCATACATGAGGAATGGGGAGCAGAGGCAGTGCAAGAAAACAAATACCGAGAAAGTGAGTCATCCGGCTCTTTACTTGAAAGCTTCACGCTGCCCCTCTAGCAATATCCCAGCTCAAATCCAGACTTTAAATCACTACCTGTGTGAACTCGTGAATTACTCATTTGTCATGTGTCCGGCCAAGTCGTGCCAGGCTCCGTTGTTTGAAGTGGTTAACCCCCTCTGCCTGAGCGCAGAGTGCCGAACAGAGCCCCGAAAGCTGCCATCGTTGCCCTGCTTGGGCACGAGGGAAGTGCAGGAAAGCCGTGGCCTGTCGGGGGGTGCTGGTCGCTGCCGAGGTCTGGCTGTGTTGTAGCGGTACAGGAGGTGTCTTTGGAGTTGCAGGTCAATAATTCACAACTCAGGTGACTGATGAATTGACAGAGCGTTAAGTTTGTTCGCAGCACTTCAAGACAGTCTGGCTTTCTGCTTCACTTGCAAATTTATAGTGATCAGTATTGTCTCATCGTATTTCCATTTAAACTGGAGGGAAGGCCATAGGAGGGAGGGACGGTGTGAGTGTCGTAAGGAGCAGAGGTCTCCCAGCTTCTCTGGGAGATGCAGATTCACTCCGGATCTCATTCCCTGAGCTGTCCAAGAGTTCAAAGAGGGATCTGGAGCTGCACAGAGCAGAGCATGGGCACTTCAGTGTGGTAGGACAGCCATGGAGACACAAAGCCTTGTTGGGGTGTCAGGAGAGACTGGAGATTTGAAAGACCTGCTTTCCTTCCCTGCTCCAAAGGGTCTGAGGCAGAGGCAGGTCAACCTCCCACCCTCGGAACATCACAGCAATCCGACAACGCTGTTGATTCATGGCTGTTGTGTTATGAGCAGAACGATGTGGGCGTGAGCGATGGCATTTCACTGAGACACTGGACATCCTTGGGGCTGCTCCGAGCACACTCAGGCTTGTTTTGGCAATGAAGGAACAGGAGAGGGCAGTAGTTAATATTCCTGCTCACCCCCCATGAGCCTTCCCAGCTTGCGGGGTGCCAGGACCCCACTCAGCTGCGCTGTTCCCCTGGAGTTGGTCCTTCTCTGCATTTCCAGAGCTGCTCAGGCTCTGCTGCCTGCTCCCTCTGGGTACTTTCTGTTCTCTCTTCCACATCTCAGGGGAAAAAAACCCTGGTTTTGAGGCAGGGATCAAAACACTTCCTAACTGCTGGAGGGACCAAGTTTTACAGGGTTCAGAGCAGTCAAAACTGCTGCCAGTGTGCTCCCTTGGAGGTTCGGGGATGTGGATTTCTTAGAGGTGAGGCTTATGTGGGCTTTGAGAGCCGGCTGGGCTGCGTTCATGGTGAAGTCCCGTGCCACAGAGGTGCTGCAGCTCGGGAATGATCTCAGCATTTTCCATCCGCTGAGTTCCCTGGCTGAGGCTGTCCTGTCTGGAGGTCTTGTTCTGAGATGCCTGCAGTCAACAGGGCTCTCTCAGTGGAAAGTTGATAAAGCATCATTTTTCTGTGTGAAAACAGCTACATGATGCAGGTGGTGACTTCAGTCCCAGTTTGTGAGAGGAAGCTAGCAAGCAGGGAAGGAAAATGACTGAGCTTTCGCAGTCATCCCTCATTTCTTCCCCAGAAACCTTTCCAGACTGCTCACTCTTAGAGTTTCACAGTGTTACGGAGGCATGGTCTGGGAAAACTTGCAGGACGAAAATAGATCCCCACTTCCCTCCTTCCTCATCCCCCCCAGGCAGATGAATCATCTAAGCTTTTCTTGAATAAAAATCTTGGGCCAGTCCTCCCAGCTCTCTCAGAGAAAGGCTGCTCAGGTGAGACTCAGCTGCCCGGGCAAAGATAGTTTATGCTGTCCAAGATGTCATGGAGAACCTCCGTGAAATGCTGTTTCAGTTCCCATTCCAGAAGGTTGCAGCTCTCTGTAGGGGCTGAATTTCCCAAATATTCCAGAACCTCAATTGGCATTAGCTAGCTATGTCTTGGCAACTGTTCTAAGCGAAATCTTCTGTAAAACAATACTGATTATACCTCATGTACACCTGAAATTCCCTTTGTCGCTATACAAACCATGAATCTGGAACTGGGCACACTTGGTCTCCTCTGACAAATTACTGATATACAAGAAGAGGGATGAGGTTTGGAGGAACCTCCCCAGAGAAGCCCAAGGGAGAGCTATCTAAATCACAGGGCAACTGCTGTTACCTGCACACTGAGTTTTGTGCTTGCAAAGAAACTAGCTGGCAACTGAAACAGCTCAAGCAACCAATCCTGGAAAAAAGAACATTTTTAAGGATTAAGCAATACAGAGACAGTATTAAGTTGTTGTTTTTCTATGGTTTGCTTAATACATTAGCCTTCCAGTGGCCTAGAGTTTTTGCTCTGTGGGACATTTTTGTAGAAAGAACAGGACAGAGACTTTTAGTTCTGGGGAGAGGAGCTCCATTTCCCAGCTGAGCTGGTGGTGGTGGTTTGGACCCACATCAAGAATATCCAGGCTGAGTTCTTCAGAACTTGGACATATTCCTGGTTTGTTTTTTGTCATTTTAAATGATCAGTAAGGACAGCTAACAAAGAGTTAAAACTTCTGAGTTTATTCCCTTCAGTAGTTGGATCCTGAATAGGAAATAATCCTGGAAGGTTAACTCACACTGAGAGGTACTAGAAAACTATGCAGTAAAATCTGAAGCCAGTGAACTGCTTACCTGCATTCACCCAGGCAATAGAGCATCCAGCCACCTCGCCTATACTTTAAACAGAAGAATTTACATGCTTTTGGTCATTCCTGCACAGTTCTCTTGGTTTAAAACTGCTGCGGGCCATTCGCACGTTTCTATGGCATTGCTGGTAATGCTTAAGCTTAGGAAAATCTTTGTTGGCCAAGCGAGCGCAGGACTCTGCCAGGGGAAGGGTGGATTCAGCTGTAGCGTTAGCTGGTGTTACCGTCTTGTTTAAAGCAGATGTTTTGGGAGATCAGCAATGCTGCTGCCCACAGGAGGGAGCCAAATACTTTGCACTCAAGAAAGGGAAAAAAACCCCAACAAACCACCTTTGTCTTCAGTGTCTTCATCAGCTGTTCCCATGTGAAAAGGAGTAAAAGCCAGTGGCAACCTCTAAATGTACCAGTGGAGCCTCATGCACCATCTCAAAGGGAACTCAGACTTAGCCGGGAAATATCTGAAAGTAGTCAGGGGAAAAAAGCATCATGTTGAGCTCTCTCTCAAAGCCGTGATCCCCACTTTTCATGATGGAGGTCTCTCACAAGGAGCACAGTTTTTTCTCTGACCTGAGCAGCAGCAGACCCACTGGAAAGAAATGTCTATGGCAAATTTGCCGTGCTCTCACACCGAAGTGGAGAGGGCTGAGGCTTCCTCTCGTCTCCCTCTTGCTCCAGTCCTGGGCACATCTGGATAAAACTCCCCATGAATGTTTGCAGCCGGGGTGGGCCTGTTCCCTGCAACCCTCACCACAGACCCATCCACCATCGCAGAGCCTGGGGAGAGGGGACGCGGTGATGGGATGTCCAGGAGCAGAAGAAAACCCTCTTTGAGGGGCCCGGGCCCTGCGCTGAGCGGCTGCAGGAGGGCTGTGTCGGACGCAGTGGCCTTGCAGGGAAAGTAGCCTGAGATCTGTGAGCCTCTTCCTCTGCCTTGTTTTTATTTTTCCCTCTAAACAAAGCTTCAGCTTTGGTATGTGGGCTGTTGCTGAATGAGGAAAATATAAAGAAAAGAAAGCTTTCAACTGACTAAAAATAAACAGTGTTTTTATGAATATGCTGGCAAATTTCACAAAGGATGGGATTTCTTCATCTTTAGCTTCATTAGAGACACTGGGGGTAACTTTTCCATATTAAAAGGAATTCATTATTATTATTATTTTTTGGTATTTGCTAGATTCCGTGAGTTTTTGAGCTGATTGCTGACATCTGACATTGTTTTGTGATTGCACTTGGAGATGAGGTAGTGCACACATTTGCTTTTGCTTTGAGATGGAGTGACCTTTCTCAGCTCACTGAGGGCTACAGCCTGGTTCCTTTTATCTGCATCCCAAAACGATAACACTGATAGGGAACACGTCCTGCCAATCCCCAGCCGGGCTAACCGCTATCGTGCGAGTAAGGACCTGTTGCTGTTTGTTGTCACCATAACAGAGATGGTTGGAGTTGGGGACTGGAAGTTGGCAAACCTGATTCTTTCCTTCCAAAGTCATCCGGAGGGCTATGAGGAATATTTATAACATCTCCTCTCCTTGAGTTGCCTCTGTAATGATAGTAGGAGTGAATTCAAAATGCCGTTTTTCTTTAAGTTGGATGATAAATGGTTTTGTGCCTCTTGAGCGGATGATGCTGCTTAGCAGCAAAACCCTATCTCTGAGCTCTCCTTGACAGCGTTTCAGTAGTACAGGGACATGGCGCTGCAGCAGGATTCTGGAGAGACAAACCAAATTGTATTTCATGCAATTACTTGATCAATGATAAAGAAAAAATTTAGAACAGCCAAAGTACCTCCCCACACAAAAAGGCACAAGAACAAACGACGACTGAATATGCTGTACGTAATTCATAACAGCTATGGGACTGAAAAGAAAATAGACATGTCATGCTCAATGTTTTTTCATATGTTAAAAGAATACATTCCTTTCCCCTGTGCTGTAGTTATGAATTTGTCAGGGTTCACGTTTTTCCTTTTATTATTTCTCATCGTTAAAGGTCATCGGGCTTTAAAAATACGGATAGCCTGCGTCTTTGCTCTAATCCATCTAATGCACTATATCCAAAGATTAAATCCCGGACAGAATAGTGCCAGATGAATCCTCCTCCTCTACCTCCAAGTTCATGTGTGAGTGGCAGGACAGATTCTGGTAACAACAGGGCCAAGATTTCATGAAATACATGTTATTGTTCACAGTAATTGATCGGGAGACTTGCAAGGAACAGAAGTGTTGGCTTAGCTTTGTAGTGCTGTGACGGGCTGCCTTTGGCTAAGCGGGGGAGACCCAAACAGCAAGGCAGAGCTGGAAGGTAGGGCTACCAAGGGGGAACCTGCAGGTGTAAAAACCACTTGACTAAAGCGCAGTCCTCGCTGATGGCAGCGGATGGCTTCGCGGAAAATGCTGTGAACTAACTAGACGGTACCAACGCGGTGGTGGCCGATGTAGGATCCCCTTCCACCGTGCCTTCTTGCTGTAGATGTGGTACCTTTGCTGCGACTGAAAAGGACTTCACTCTGCAAGGCCCCATCCTTTCCCCAAATTTTGCAATCCTACAAGACCATAGTAAACCATCTCGCTTGTTGAGATCATGTCAGTGGTGGCTTTGCCTTGGAGCTGGTTCTCCACTGTTTATGTTCCAGTCTGACACCCGCACTGTTCCTCTGTTTTTTTTAACAGTCCCAATGAGGGGTTAAAACAATGATTTTTAGGAAAATGTAGGTGCTTTGGGGCATCTCGGTGAAGGACAGACTTTCTGACATGCTCAGGTCCCACTGCGTACACATCATACTGATTCTGTTCAGGGCCCTAGCCTGGAGAAAACTCCGTTTAGTAAATCTCTGTGCCTGGAGTCCCAGAGATCACCCTCTCTGACTGTGAGGAAGAAAAAGGTGTATTTAGACTTTTGTGTATTTGGTTGGACTTTTTTTTTTTTCCTAAGTTAGAGCAAGCAGTTTATTTTGCTTTCAGATAGCATCTCCCTACTCAAAGCTCTTCTGTACTGTGGTTGACAGCACCACAGTACCAGTTAGGGTAGGTCTGCAGATAATTTCCAGCTTGAAGGGACATCTACACCAACGTAACGTCCATTTCTGTGCTCGCTGCAGTCAAACGTGGCTCTGGTCTGATCAGAGCCTGCCTGTGGTGCTGGAGGGGGGATACTATATTCTCCCTCTGGGACCCTGGCATCTTTCTTTGTTTGCTAAATGAACTCTGCCTAACGAAATCTGTGCTGTGCTGTCCTTCACTTGTTATTAATAAGCTGTCTGACTCAGAGCTTGTAACTTTGAGTCTTTACTATGACAACAGATAAAGTGACAAGCTTTAAAAGAAAGAGCTTGTGTAAGAGGAGGAGGGATTTGCAAACCTTTTGGCCAGGCTGTTCTTCGATTTGTCCAAACAACTGTTTTGTACCAGAAAGTTTCAGGGAATTGTTATCTTCTGGCCCATGCCACTTAAACGGCCGGTGATGCACAGATACCTCAGCCGAAAGCTAAAGGCAATACAAATGCCAGTGCTGAAATCACATCTGAAACTGTGGAGTAGCTGAACGCAGGTTTCATTGTAAATCTACAGGCCCAGGAGTCTCCATCTTGTTATGATTTACATACCAGGGAAATACTTACAAACTTGGAGAGGGAATTGTATTCATACGAACGGGGTCATGTTTGTTATTTGAAGCCGGCTAAAGTATGCTGTAAGTCATTTGCTTTATTGTTCTGGTTTTTGTTTGCCTTTTTTGTTTTGTTTTGTTTCCCTCCCCCCCACAGAAAAAGCGAGCACTTGCACTGCTGTGTACGGAAAGGAGAATGCCCTGTCCCCTGAAGGCACAAATACAACCAGGATTAATTTTGTACTAACTCTGGAGAGCCATGGTCACACAGGACGTGTCCGGTTGGGGAGCCACGTTCTAGCCGCACGGGCTTTTTTCCCATCTTAAGGATTAGCAAGGTGTGTCCGAGCTGGAAATAACCATTTGATTGCTGTTCTGAAACTGTGCGATCTTCTGTGTGCTAGAGCGAGAAAATGGGCTCAATCCCCTCTTTGCTTTGGGATTGACCAGGTATTCTCCTCGTGCACTAACCATAGGACTGGCCCAGATATCCCTAGGTAATGGATAGTGCAGCGAACCAAAAACGTTGGCGTATTGTACACTCTTGTGTAGTTACTTTGTGCTTCCTGGGCACTAGGGAGCCGTGTGAAGCAGTCTACAACCAGAGCTTCTTTCCTGCTTTGTCCCTAATCACAAACCCTGGCGTGAAGGGGGTAGAAATTGCTCCATAATTTAGTACAGACAGAAATTGCTTTGGGACAGCTGAAAAACCCTGTGCTTGCTGCTCCCCTTTAAGCAAATGCCCCACAGAGAGGGCGCCTGGCCCAGCTTTCAAATAAACTGCCAATTTTTCATTTAACGTCCTCAGTGTAAGCAGTATGGATGGTAAAGAATATCGAAGCCAACTTTTGGCTGATGGCAAAATGCCTGCAGTCTTCAATAGCTCAAGAATTGGCCCTGAACTGGTCACAGCTGAAGAAGAGATTTGAGTTGTAGTTACAGAGGGAAAGCAGTTGGCCGAGTCGTAGCGGTGGCGTTCACGGTGCTGGCAGAGCTGCTGGCCATGTGTGCTGTTCTGCAGCGTGCCGTCAGAAATGGGGTCTCCGTTCGTGTGTCACAAGGGGTTCGTGTGTCACTTGGGAAGCTCAGATGTTTGCAGTGATGCGGGGGAGGGAGGGAGGGACACAGAGATAAGCTTCTGGTTCCCCGTCATATCTTGGTAGACTGGGGGGACTTTGGCTCATGGTTCCTCGGGCTTTCCCTCTTCTCTGTGTATCTGTCCTGGGACCCTGCTCTGCTTTAAACTTTGCTGCAGAGTTGGTATAGCTGGCGTGGCGTTCATACGGCAAGCTTTCTGTAACCTCCCGTCTCAAGATGTGCTGTAGTTTTCTCTGCTTAGGCTGGAGAAATACATCTCATTATACGTTATCCACGCTGGTGGCTCCTAATCTACACCTGCTAATAGAGGGGCCTCGTAACTTTGAGGAATTAAAAATATTTTGCCTAAGGATCTTTACCACCCAACCCAGTATATTTAGACTGTATATTTGGACGCAGCATTCCCATTCCCTTTGGACCTTGAAGCGTGGGGAAGATGACTTAGCCAAAGTCACTCAGAAGATTAGTGGCAGCAGCTAGATTCTGGTCTGGTTTTCCCCCCTTCAAATGCTGGTTTAGAACTGGTACAGCTCTTCAGAAGTTTCTCTTCTGCTTTGGGATTAGGAGGGGGTGAAAAATGGGAAGTAAATGAGGAGAGGAAAGGGTAGTTCTGTCTAAATCACCCAGTGTAATTTTTATACTTCTCTGTGGGTTTTAAGTACTTAGTTAAAACAAAAAGCTTTTATACTAGAGGCCATAATGTAAGATATAAAGATGATCCAAAGCATAAAATAAGAGGATGGATTAAATGGAGAATAAAAAGGAAAATAAATGAAGAACTTTTGTGGTTAAGTGCTAGGAGCTTTGGAAAATAATGCTCAAATTAGAAGCATGTGCTGTAGAAAGTTACAACATAGGTATTGCAAAAAATGCATTCTTCCCAGAGGATGGGGATGAATTAGGATTCAAAATTATGAAATGAGCTGGGGAAGAGATCTAGCCTTCTGCATAAGAAAACAAATTTAGATGTAGATGAAACGTAGCTTACGTAGGTAGCTGTCAGGCACAACAGATGAAAGAAGAGTGCTCGTGGAACTCCAGTGGGTGACGTGCTGTCCACTTCTGTGAAATGGGAAAGAGCTGGACTAGAGAAGGCCTCGGCGTCAGGACTCAAGGGGGCAATTCCTCGGCTAACTGCGTTTGCACAGCTTAGCGGTTGAGAGACATCCCCAGTTCCTGTGAGCTGAGAAGATGTCTTGCTAACGATGGGAGTGGGCACTTCTATGCTACTGAAACAAATGAAGTTTCAATGATTGTGGATACTCCTGTGGTTATTCCTTTGGTCTACTGTTTGCAGTAAACTTCCTGCATGTGGATAGAGGAGATGCCTTAATGGGGCCAGAGAGAGAGTTTATGGCTTGCGGGTCCAGAGGTCCCACGTCTGGGCAGTGGGCCCTCTTCCTTCTTGTCAAAGGAATGGCCAAAATCATTATATCTAGATCCAGGACAAGTTCTTTGCTAAAATTTGCAGAGAGCTGCAGCAATTTCCCAGTTGGAGAATTAAGGAGGGAGAAGAGGATTCAGGGCTGGAGTCTGGAGATTAAAAACATTAATTAGAAACCTCTGCATGTGGCTATCTCATCCTGTCCCTATACGTAGAGCTCAAACGGATGCAAAAAGCTTGTTTCTGTGTCTCTGTCCAGCACTCCTCTCACAGCACAGATAGTCTTGCTGTGCTTTGAGCAGGCTTCTGAGATATTTTTTGTTGTTAACTGGTCTGATCCTGCACTCTGAAGCCTTCAGCAACTCACCCATCGTGCTGTAATATATAACCTCGGAGTGTAATCTTTCTGCACAGCGGATGGTGCGCTTTCCAACTGGCTCATTTACGAGAGACACAACACAGAAGGGAGACGAGCGCTATTCCCAACCTGAAAGAGCCAGCTGAGTTCGAATGAATAAGGAATGGAAGGTTGAAAGCACCATGGACAGATTTGCTGCATAAATATACACTTAAATATATACAGCCAGATCATCAGCCCATGTAAATCAGCATTGCTCCAGTGAAGCCAGCAAAACCGGATTTACACCAGCTGAAAAGCAGGCTATGTGGTCTCAGCTGAACTAACAGGCTCAAAAATGCAGCTGATGGAGGTTTGTTGAGGAAGTGAGTGAGAGGAAAATGGAGAGGGATATACTATCCTATACAGACAGTGGGAAGGGGAAGAAAGAACAAAGGAAACAGGCAGAAACCAAAGTAAAAGGGTGAAAAGAGTAGGAAATGCTCAGAGCACGACCATTGTTTCCACGTGTTACGGCTGTCCTCAATTGCAACAGCAAGAGCAGAGTGTTGCCGCTCGTTCAGTGGAACTGATGCCATGAAAAAGCAAAGTACTGTAGTGCCCAACGCTCAATTACACAGTGTTAATGTAAATCAAAATTAGGAGCAATGAATAGGAAGACTGCTCATTTCATTTGCACGTTCAAAGCTGTTCTTAGAACAGTGAATTATGCACACAGGCTCCGTCATCAGACGCGGCCACACGGACTCGGTCAGCATCGTGGCTGACGGCTGGCACTCGGGTGTTGGTGTTATCTATCGTCACTGAAGTTTTTCCAACTTCATTTGTGAGAGCAGATCTATCTTGTGAGTGACTGTCAGGCCTTTGAGTCCTAGAGGAAGGCGAGTGTTGGGAAATCGCTGTGGTTCCAGTTCTGTGATGGCTGTTACTAACACTGACTTCAGAATTCATCTCACAAGTACAAGTCCTAGCCTGCGTATAGGTCTTTCTAATTTTATCCCCGTGGAATTCCTAGAAGCCAGAGAAAATTGACTTTCACACAAGAATCTCCATTGTTTACACACCAGACTACTCTGTTCTGTCAATGAAACATGTTTTTTATTAGATTTCCCTTGGAAAAAAAGACACATTTTAAATTAAGGGAAAAAATGTTTGTTTTGGGCTTTTTGGTGAAATTTGGGGGTGGGGTGGTGGTGAGTAGAGCATGCTAATGCAAGACCCAAGCTTTTTTTTTTATGATTTGAAGGTTATCAAGTGCCCCAGAGCATGCTCGGCTGAGAATCACAGAGTAATTCAGGTGAGAAGCGACCTGTGCAGGTTAGTTCAGAGACTGAATTTCCCTTGGTTTTGGATGTGACTGGCATGACTTGTGCTATGGCTTTAACTTACAGCAGAGCCACTAGATTTGAGTTAATGCACTGATTTACCTGCCTAAATCCCTATTAAACAGCAGGGTATTTCTGTGCCTGTTTACAGACGTTTAAAAAGGAAGGATAGAAGGGAATTTTCAAGGATGTGCCTGGCTATATAAACCAGCCCAAAATGAATGTGAGGAAAATGCATTTGAATCCTCTTACACCGGTGTAAACGCGCACTGAAGACAGAAAGCAATGGGGGAAGCTCGTCCATTAGTCCCGTAAGGAGCAAGACGAGGCGGAAAAGGCTAATGAACCCATGAGATTATGAATGCATATAGGTATATCCTGGCCCGATCCCGGAATCTGTGACTGTTCACAACAACCTGGCGTATGGATTTGCTGTTGCCGGCGTCCATCATGGAAGCAAAATGAACTCGGTCGCTGCTCTGCTGGAACTGGAAGCAAATACTTATCATGTAGTAAGTAAAATATCTGGGTGGAAGGGAGGAAGGAAATAATAAATAAAATAATAGTACTCTAGTAGTAGATTTAAAATCTAGATAAAGAAAATGCAGTTTGCTTTAAATGTCTACCTCGGTGATTCCTATCTGGGCTGCTGGAACATTACCTGCATTAAGGCTTCATTACGGGAGAGTCAAAAACGTCACTTTTCTGACATTAGAACCCAGGCAACAAAAGATCAATTACCTGTGTATGTCTAATTGCTGGGGTCATAGTCAACGCTGTGCTTTAATTTTCCACCGAGTTGTTATTTCTGTCTCTCTCTTTTTTCCTTTTCTCCTTTAGCAATGACATTTGCATTCCTTTTAGCAAAATACCAAGGTTAAACTAAAAATAATTCTGCCCATCAGTTTTAGATTAGGACTAGAGCAGGCACAGACTTACTGTAAATGTGTATGTAATGATTGCCGCATACGCTGCCAGGAAATAGCTACAGTCAGACATTTGAAGAATTAGATTAATGTTTTTTAACATAATCTGAAGTTAGTTTTGATTGCCAAGTGGTAACTGCTAATAATATCTGTGTTAATCCACCATCTTTCATGAGAGATGAGGATACATAGAAATGGTTTCCTTTCCTGAAACTGAGGAAGTTTTGAAACTTTTGTGCCATTCTCATTGGAAGTACTCCGGAAAAAGCAGCAGCACATCCCTGAATCCCAGTACCCTTGAAATCACTGAGCTAACGCTTATAAAACTGCTTTGTGTTTGCAAGGTTTTTATCTCTGGTTGTGAAGGAGAGTTACCTAATGCAGTTTTATAAACGTGCCCCTGCTTTTTCCTTGTGAAAGCACAGATTTGGTGTTTTGAAAGTTCAGTTTGTGTGTTTGCAGGGCTGGACACAGGAGACCGCGTAAGGGAGCATTAGTCCTTCCTCTTCCACAATGCAGAGATTTAAAGGAAGGTGACAGACTATGTAGTCCGACGTTGTTATTAGAACCAGCTCTATTTATGAAATCAAATTCTCCTTCAAAGGCCGATTGCCCTGGAAGGCCAAAGTCTATGGACAGTAATCGGTTTCTCTGTTACCCTTTCAAAAGGTTTCAACATCCAAAGTATGAGTTTATTTTTGATCCCTGTGGCTGAGATGAAAATCTGTAGCTTGCTTTCACTGTCATTTGAAAGGGCTAAGTGAGATCGTCAGTGAAGTCACATAATTGTCTTCTCCTCAGTTTATCCATTGACTGCGTTGTGGTCATCTTGACAGCTCTAACTTGAACAAACTGATTTTGATGTAATGGCATATAATGGAGAGGATCTATGTGGGATCTAGATACTCTACTGAGATGTATTTTAGGCAGCCAATCTGCATGACCCAACCATTTAACACCATGTTAACAAGAAAAAACACCAACCCAACACATTAGCCGGAATTAAACAATATTCCCTTGACAGACTGTAAGTGTTCTGCCCTCCAGACAGCCACAATATTAATTTCCCTAAAACTAGCAGTACACCCAGGGGACAAAACCAGCCTCTGAACAGATGTTGACTCTTTCGGCTTGAATGGGATAAAGCATCGTTGATGCTTACAGTATTTTTGACTTAATATCTTAAATTAAAAGAGCTTCACATTGTCCGAGATTCAGAAATTCTGTTTGCTCCAAGCAATGGCTTGAGGCTTTAAGTCATGAGCAGCAACAGCTTATCTTGGGGTGGTGGTGTGGGTCCTGCCGTTCGTCTGTCTGTCTGTCAGCATTCCTGCTTCACTGCATGGATGTCTCAGCTCCCTGCGGAGCTGCTGCCGAATGGCCCTGGTTTACTGCTTGGCGCAGTCAGCACAAGGTCAGTGCTCCTTCTCCCACCCTTCTTTCCTTGCTTATAAACTGGCTGAGGAACTGGGCGGTACTGGGAGCACAGCTGCTAACCTGCCTTCAGCGCGAGTAGCTGTAGCTGTCCCTGTTCCTTAATTGGAGCCGTATGCAGGAAGCACCATGATTTGACTGTCGCTGTTTCTGTGGCCCTCCCTGCAGCTGGTTTACTACCTGAGCATCAGTCCCTCTCTCCTCCATCACTACTGGATGCAGCATCGTTTAAGAACTGCAAGTGATTCAGACGTGTCAGGTGTGTTCAGTCCCAAGGCATGCAAAGTTGCTGAGAGTGCAAATGTTGCTGCAACTGCTCGTACAGATGAGTAAGTTAGCGCGTATCTGAGAGACGTCGCTGTTCTCGTTCCCAGTCGTGGGCTCTACTCGCTATAATTTATCACAAACCTTAAAGAGAGACAGTAACATTTGTTCAACATTTATTAGTGTGGCTATAAAACTTCTATCTTATTTGCAATGGCTTTGGCTAATAACAGTGGATGTTTCAGATAGAGACATGTAGTTGGAACAAAGACGGTCTGTGAGATGTTCTCTCGCTGTCTTGTTTATTTTAAATCTACTGCAGTCTTCGCTTTCTTCACTGTAGGTGGTAGAATATTTTTACGCACACTTGCAAAAAGATCTGAGTATTTAAATTTTTTCCAGTGTAATAGGGCCATGTGTAAATTTGTGAATCAAATTTTTTATAACAAATGCACTGCAGACTAAAAAAAATCCATGTTCGAAACTCCTCTCTAGAATTGCCTGACCTTCCTTGGGGACCAACAGGTTCTCCTTCCTTCTGTAATTGGTCTTGGGTTGGCTGGTTTTATGTCCTCCATCTGGTCTGACTGATCAGTGACACTTGTGAAGCTCAGACAGTGATTTATGATCACAGTAAGACCTAAAGCACATAGCTGAACTCCAGCTTTCGGTGCTATTCTTAAATGTACGTGTTTCTTATTGAAGATGCCAACTCCTGAGGAATCTGACTGTGCAGTTAAGAGGCCCCAGTTCCCAGGGAGTTGTCAGAGCCAAGCTTTACACCGGCAGCTTACACTGTGTCCTTCAAAGGACCAAACTGTCATTCAGCTAGGGAAAAAGCCTCTTGCATGAAGGTCACAGTTATCTTGAAACTTGGCTAGTGTCTGATGACTTGTAGCCGGTTTCCCAAGTCAGAGTTTTTTGCAGGAAGATGTTAGGCTTCTGCTGGAAGACTTTGCAGTGTGAGATGATATATTTAAAGACAGATTTTTCTCTGCTTCCCAAGAGCTGGATGATTCACTACAGCTCTTGCTGCTCTACTCCATCATCTCAGACCAAATGAGAGACCATTGAAGTCTTCACTACAGGCATGGTTTCAAGAGCCCTGGGCCAGAGAAGGCTGAGAACCTAACAGAGGCCTGAATGCAATAAGAAGGGGTGGTGTGAGACGTACCAAAGCTATGGCTGTGGGAGTAGAAAGCCTTGCCAGAACCAGCCAAACAACTGATCCCACGTTTTCCAGCAGGCCTAGGAGACTAGTTTGTTTCCAAAATTATTTCTATTTTTATGTACTTTATATTCTACCCACTAGGAATCACTTGTGTTTGCTACTAGAGAAAAAGGTGCACTCTACAATTATGTACTGGTTTCACAGGCTTAAGTGTTCACAATAGCTTTCCTACTTTGTGCTTTGGTGGGTTATAGCTCTGCAAACCTTGATTCATATGTGTTGCTTCAGGGTAGTTTGCTTGCATTCTCTGATTGCACCCGATTGCGTTCCCAGTTCTGGATGCTCCTGTGCCGCATCTCCTTAGTATCTCGTCCACTCGCAGCCTTTAACATCCCTGTCACAGCTTTGCTATTTTGAGTTAAAAATATAACAGTTCGTGTTGTACCTTTGTGAGCCTCTGCAGGCTCAAAGGAGATTTGTCATCTAGAGCTTGGTATTGAGGTTCTACTTATACCGGGCTTATAGTTAAAGGAATGCTAACGATTGATCATCTACTTCTCAAGAGTTAATCCTGTAAGGCAATTAATTACCTACGCCTCCTGGCAATACTTCCAGCAATGTGTTTATGATCATTAATAACATCTTGAAGGGATGTGTTCTTAACATGTGATGTATATTGCTGTCTTGAGTGGGCTCATCTTCAGTTATTAACCTTTTGCAAACCACTTTTACATGCAACTGTAATATAAAATATGGCTGAAATAATTTGCAGTCAAAATTACCTCCTGTAATATGTCCTAAGACAAGCTGAAATATTCTAGTCTGTCAAACAGCTTTTAAAGAATTCCCCGCTTCCTTTGGCTTTGAGGAAGGGAAGTTGTAAATTTGATTTTTGGAGTTGTTCAGCTCTGGAACTTTTTAAACATTTACTTAAGGTTTGAAAAAAGAAGTTTTGGTGTAGAGCTATTGTGATTGCTTTTACATACACTTGCATATGTGTTTTTCTTCCTTATGAGTATGGAATGAGGAGAGGAGAAGATACATCATAAAATTAATTTATGTTTTCAAAGCTCTTCTCCTATAATAGGAGCACAAAAAGTTAACCTTAAAAAAAAAGAGTCTCTGAAAAGTATCTGCCAAGGAAAAAGCTTTCCATTCATTCAGGACTCAACATATGTTTTTTTCATTTACTGGCCCCAACAGCTGACTTTATCTGTTAGCTAATTACCTAGTGACATTTAATTGAAACCTAAAAAGAGCCCAAGGGGCTAAAAATAATCACAAACCAAAAGTGAACACACCACTTGTTTGAAATTAACACTGAGCAGCAGAGCGATTCCTCACATACACTCTTGGTAACAAGGGGGGTTTGAAATCTCAGAGGTGGCACGTATCTCTCTACCTTTCGGGGATCGTCTGTTCTTCTTGCGGTGCCTTGGGCTCAGTTGTGTCAGGGCCGTACGCGTTCAGTAACATACGTGGTTTTGGCCTTCCGATGGCTCTGTGAGGTTCATTCGTTAAACGTAGGCGTCGGCGCTTTCTTGAATCTTTGTCTTGCTTGGGGAGGGAGGACTTGGCATCCTGTAGAACTGGAGATGTTTCTCCATGTGCTTACCTTTGCTAAGTGAGTGTTGATTGGTGTTTGCTAGGATTAATTCAAAGCATGTGTACGTCACACAGGATCAGAACTAAATGCTGCAATATAGACGTTGTCTTTGTCTCTTTTTCCCCTCCATTTCTTTAAAAAAAAATCAGCTTTCTGATGAACTGGTAGGGCCTTGCTTTAACTGAGTTCAATGTGTAGCATTTATACTGTTCTACTGATTTTAAAGTACAATGCCCGGGCTCCAGCATGTAGAATGAATCAGGGCCCATCGTAACACTGCTGACCAGCTCACAGAGGTGGTGGTTACTAACTCAGCCAGAAGGCAGAGTGGAAGTGCCGTACCCAGGTGGGTCCATCTGAAGAATAGAGTTCAGGCGTTAGGTCTTAATGTGTGTTCCTAAAGTGCTAGAGAAAGAATACTGGAGCTGTGTCAAAATAGGACAAAAAAATCAGTAAGACTGTTTCTTCCTTTAGTTTGGGGCTATCTGTACGCTTTGGAGAACTGGTAAACCTTTCCAAGATATCTGGTTGTTGATCTGTCCTACATCTTGCCTACCTGCTACATCTTATCGACTACACACAGACAAGTATTTATTTTCCACTTTCTTCCCAGTGGCATTAGAGCAACAGAATGCGTGCTCTCTGGCTCTAAAAGGGAAGAAAGTGAGCTGGACCATCAACTTGGAAAGTCTGCGAGCAGCAAGCAGGAGTCTAACAGGAAACCCTGACACAAACCCAGCATCTTCTGAAGAGACACCACCTGCACCCTGTAGCACCTTTATGGTTCAGTCCCCACTCCCAGACACTTGGGGCACATCAGGAACTTACGTGAGTAGTACTGTGAATTTCTATAGGACGTCCACTGCAGCAGTATTTGTTTTTTACAGCGGCTGCCTTTGCAAGTCCTCACTGCAGAGCATGAATTCCATGTGCTATATACTTTATGAACATAAATCAAGGCAGTGGCCTCCACGTCAGGGAGTTTAGCTACAACAATGGATGGCAGATGGATACAAGCAGACAGAAAGACACAAGGAAACAATTGTGCACTGGTGCTCAGTCTGATGGACAGTGGTCTCAGCCCAACAGCTGTCTGGCTGGCTCTAGGAGAAGAGCTACTTGCATGCTTCTGTATTTGCAAGGTCAAGGCCTTCCTTCTCAAAAGACGCTTTCACTCCCACCAGCCCTGCAAAGCCAAGTTCAGTTGAGAGAGAACCCCTCAAGGCTGTTCTGGTTCATGCCTCTCTGACAAACAGCGTCAGCAAAGTTTTGATCATCAAACGCTCTCATTTAGTAACAATAGAGATGGAGAGACGGCTGTTCTGCTTGGGCAATGCTTGCTCTGATGGGGAGGATGTGATGAAATTGCTATCTGATTTGTAAATTAAACCAAGGAGATCTGGAATTACTGAAAAAGAATAAGTATAAACGGCCCTGAACAGTGCCACTTGTCTGAATATAACCAGACTTAGAGCTGTTGCACTGAGGTCGCCCTTCCAGATTTATATCTGGATACACAGGGCACGTCTAGAAATAGAGCTGGGGAGGAAATAGCTTTCCCGTTCTGCAAAATTTTTTAAGATTTCAAACTTTTTCCGTTTCGCAACAGGATGAAACTGAGATCTTTTGAAGTATTTCATGGAAAAAACTGAGAGAGATTCCAGAATAAAAAACCAGCTCAGGGACTAGATCACCTGGGATGTAGAAAACCCACATCCTTCTTTTGCCTGAAATACACGAGGAACTTGTACCTACACTGTTTGCATCTGAGATGAATGTTCAGACTCCTAACCTGTATAACCCATCAGTCACCCTCTTGCATTGAGTCTTCTTGATCTGTAGCAACAAAGGTATGTCCTTAGTGTGTCATTTGTTAGCTGATGATCTTTGCAGTCACTGTGCATTAACTGCGACTGAAAAAATTCTGCTAAAATGTGAGAGATTATCCAATGTCAGGCTAAAGCATCCACCATTTTCAAAAACTGGCCATGCTTTGTCTCCGAAAACTCCTCTCCTTTGACACGTGTCATGCCATGAACCTCCTGTAATAGTGCCTTTTAAAATGAAGAGCCATTTTGTGCTTGAGGCTGTATAACTATTGATGTATCTAAAGCAAATCAGTGGCTCCTGTTACAGCAGAAGCATATGAAAACTTACAAGTATCCTTTGGGCATACAGTCTTGTATGCACACTCTCCCATCTAGTGTCTGAATAATAATCTGAATTACAGGTGAACTCTTCTCCATTGCTTGTGGGTCTTTATCCTGCAAACACTACTAGGAGGGTGAGACAGCACACAGCACTGTACTTTAGGCCACCCAGGATGACCTCGACTGGTCATCTGGTGTACTGAGGTACCTTCAAGGTCCAGAGAAGTGTCATAAGCCAGAGTCCACTTTTCTGTCCAACAGGGTCTCTTCTGTGTGTTTTTTTGGTTTATGGTAGGGACAATGTATGAGCACTTCGGTTACAAGCATATTCAGGCCAAAGGGAACAAAATATAAGAGTGATTTTTTTATTCCTATAGAACTCATTACTTCAAAATGCCATTGATTAAAGGACCAGGCAGTGACTGATGATGAAGATCCTTAAAACGAAGCTGTCAGATGATTTGCCTTTTTTAATTTGTCCAGTTGCCTGGACTGAGGATTAAGGGACTTCCCTCCCTTCTCAGTACTTGCTTTGAGTTTGCAGAAAGCAACATTCTCTTTACAGATAGGATGTCAAGGACAGAGGTCCAATTTGAGTTATTTCCTTTTATACAACATCACTAATTTTATAGTTTGCTCTGAAAACAATATGCTTTTTAACTTGATCCACAAGGCAGCTAATGAGCTATAGGCATGCAATCCAAGCAGGCCTGAATATGAAAACCAGACACCCCAGTGGAAAGCTCCCAGGGTTTCAAGCCTGAAGAACCTATTTACTCCTCTGAAACTTATATTTACACTTCTTCTGCCCTTTACCCATCCCTTCTGCAAATGAAGGGCATATAAGGGCTGTGTGTGAAGCTGTATGTTAGGAGTTAGATGTGGTTTCGATTGTTTGTGATTCCTCTCTTGGCCCTCCCCAAAGATAATAATTGCACCCATAAAGCGTAGTCCAGTCTCGTAGTTAATGAATGAGTCCTGGACCATTTCCATAACTGGCTTTGGTTTTAATCCTTGTCCAATTTCTGAGTCTGGTCCAAGTCTGAAATCTCAAGGTCTCTCTGACTTTTCCTATTGCCTAGTAATTAGAGGATAGTATTAGCTGGAATTACTGGGAGGTGTTGCTTAAGTTCCCCAGTCCTTCTTGATGCAGAATACATTACCAAGAGGAGACGGGAAAAGGAAAACATCGTGCTGTCTGGGATGGACAGCCTGTCTGCTGCTTAAACATGGAGCTTGGAAAAGCTCCATTTCAAATCAGAACCTGTAATGCAGATAAATGGCAGCTTATTTCTGGCGGACTTCAAGTTCCTGCATTCCCAAGCAGAACATCCTCTTCTGTGTCCTTCAACACCTCATTGTAGGTTTGAATTCAATACATAGAGAATTTCATCTTGAGCGCATCAAAAGAGCTGTTAGCTCTCTTTTACATTGCAGACCCAGGAACTAAAGTATTGGAGATACAAGGAGTTACTTGAATTCTGCCAAGCTTCTTTTAAATTATTGCCTCTGGATACGGGATAAGAAAATTGGTGTCTGTTTTAGAGACTCCGTATGCCCCAGCATATGAAAAAGTATAGTTAGTGTGATGGAGCACTAGGCATGTGTCTTCCCAAGCAGATCAGACAGTTCTAGGTCATTTTAACCTATGTCCTTTGTTAATTGGTGTTTGTGGATCAGATTTTCATTTGCCCATTTCTCTGTGGGTTATGAGAATGGCTGGTATCTCAAGCCTGTTTCAGGCTGTGTCTGGCGCTCTCTGTTTACAATCCAGATGTTTTTTACCATAGGCATTTTATAAAAGCCTAAACCAAATAAATACATGGTCCTATCCCTTCACCTCTCTTGGGAGTAAATATTCCCAGAGCATTATTAAGGCTAATGCCTGTTTTCTTCTCTTAAACAGCAGCAAATTCACACAGGCACCATTGCAGCCTTGTACGTACCAGTGCTTGAGAATCATAGTCGTAACGCAGCCTGGAGACGGCATCCTCTCTCCCCCTGGGACCCTGCCCCAGTGTGCGTCGCAGCTGATGGAAGGGGCCAGCGTGTCAGCAAGAAAAGCACGGCGCTGGAGCCCGCGGCCAGGCTGGATGCGCAGCACATAAAGTAAACAAGATCTTCTCTCCCTCCTCTGCATCCCCTTCCCACCGCCAATAACCAACATTTACAAATGAGATGACTTGTAGCTACATCAGTGGAACTTTAAAACAAGCATTTCCCTGGCAGATTCTTTTGAAATACCAAGTGGTTTTATAATGGGAAAAATTAACCAAGAGGTCTTACATTACTTTTCTGTTGTTGTTTATAATCACGGTCGACAAAAACGTCATCTTGTAATACTTCGCCCACTTATCTTGCCACACGATTATTCATACCAGAAGTGGGAATGGGAGGAAAAGAGGCTTCTATGATTGTTATGTTTTGTAACCTCTTCCTATTTTTAAAAGGAATATAGTCCAGAACCAAACTGTACGGGTTTAACTCCATCCAGCATCACCTCATTGCCACCAGAACCTTTGTTAATGCTCACAGGTTCTCTGTGTGTAATTAAAATAGCCTGGGAGCTGCTCTAAATTATGCTCCCAGGGAACTAATGGTGCTAAGCTGTGCCAGGCTTGCAGCGTTTTGCTGCCCTCTCCAGCCAAGCCGTCTGTGCTGGGAAGGGACCGGGCTGCTCTCCGTCTTTTTCCCAGTGGTGAATAGTTTCTCACCAGCTTGGGCTAGAGATGCAAGTCTAGTCCAAGATCATGCTATACCTGATTGGTTTAGTTACAGGGGCCAGGCTAGGAACTTGGAACAGTCCTGTGAAACGGTGGGTTAGAGAGTCACGGAAATGAAGTAGGAGATTGAGGCAACTGTTGTGGTAAATGGTGGTGGTGAAGCCACGTGACCGGAGTTACCTGCTCACACAGAGAATCAGGGGAATGGTTTGCTGTCAGGGCCTAACAGCATACTCGAGGGGTGGCCTTTAGGCTTGAAAATGTAGAGTCTGGCTGATCCGTACGTTGTTCTGTTGGCTGCAATGCAGCCTGAATCCCGGTCTTGCTTTCCAAGGATTCCCTGCACCAACCAGTCAGTGAGGACATAAGGGCTGAGCTACACAATATGGGAGAAACCCAAAGGGAGGCAGGATGCCTTACACCACAAATTTGGAATATGATAATGTTGAATCAAGTCCTCAGTCTTCATTTTTTTGTTCTGTGTCTCATCGAGGACTAAAGACCAGGGTACTAATTAATGCCAGTGGAAGAAAAGAACCTAAATGCACACTTAACCACAAAAAATAGATTGAGATTTCCGAAACAAATTTAAGAAAAGCCAGTGAGTATAAATCAGTTGCTGGAAAGTTTAGCTAAAGTTAATTGTGAGCTGCTTTGAAGTCAGTGTATGTAAACAAACATATATACATAATTATTTACCACCACATTATTTAGGAATTTGCATGTGACAAACCACCGAGCTATTCAAAACACATTTCTTCCACTTTATTATTGTTTATAAATATCTCCTAGAGTTCCCAGGAAAAATAAAACCCCTATCACAGAAGGCATTATGTAACTAGATAATAGAGGGAGCACTCTGGTTAGGAGATAGGTATAACATGGGAGAGGAACAAGTATGGTGCAATGACATCACACCATCAGTGGCAGACTCATTAATACAGCTCATTCCCATGAGTGTCTTTCCATTGAGAAATTCTTCCTGTGGCTGTATTTACAGACTTAGGCAGCGTTCAAGCTTCAGCCTGTAGGCTGCCATCACCTAGTAAAGCCTATCAATTTGCTGAGCCAGCGGTCCTTGGGAGTTCAAGGAGGAGAATCAGTCTGTGTGTTTCCCTGTCTCCCCTTGAGGGGAGGGACAGTGATGGGACTGCTCCCAGAACTTGAGGGGCTTTGCGTCGCCTCTGAAAACTGAATAATCTGTCTGTCACTGTGCTGTGAGGGTCATTTCTATGCGATTTGTTGCTTTAGGCGTGCCAGCTTACATCTCTGCAGCTCTTGCGAGCATACCCTCTCCCACACAAGTTACTAATTAGTGTTTCTTGCTCCAGGCAGCTCTGTGGTTCTGCAGTTCTTATACACCTGGCAATTATCAACAGCAGCATCCGGCTATCTGCAGTGGGTTTTAATGTCTTGTGTATAAATCTATTCTTAAATGACACCAACCATCCACCCTAGAATAAGAAATACGACTGGTGCATTATGTGTATTCTGTGCAAAGGATGAAGTGTAATGTCTCCAGTGATGGAGAACAGTCACGGGTCTGTCATGCTACTGCACTGGACAGACGTGATTGGAGCATCGTTACTGGACAAGCAAGAAGGCAGAAGAAGGTAATTAAGGGAATCTGGAACAAATTCTCCCCACAGGAGATGATGATGTGATGGTGACTTACGCCAGCAGAAAAGCTGGTCCACTGAAGCTCATCTAAGATTTTGGGGTTATTGAGTTAAAAACTACTGAAGATATATTTTCACCTTCAGCTGATAAGGAGATGGATGCTCTGCCTAATTATCCTAACTGAAGACCTTGTTTGGAATAAAGAAACAAGTTTTCATAAATCTGGAGCTACATGCGATATGACGAACGTCTTGCACTTAGCTGGCTCTGATTGTTGTACTAGAGGATGCTTCAGCTGGGTAGGGAGGGACGAAGCACACAGAGCCAGTGACACAAGGGTACAAACTAGGTCTCCCTTCTTTTTTCTACCGAGGCTAATGGGAGCTTGCCTTGTATTTCAGCATGAAATATGTTAGGATAAAGGTGCTCAATTCTGATTCCACCTGGATCCGTGGTAGGATCCTGGCTAAGTCGGTCCTGTTTCTGATGAGAATAAGCAAGATCAGAGACCAATTTGTGTCAAAGAAAGTCAGAAACTGCTTTAGGACCTGCAATCCTGTTCTGCCAAGTTTCAGCAGTATGCTTCAGGGTAGGGATGGATAGGAAGAACTAATAGACTGGACTGAGGTCTGTCTTCCATTTCTGATAAATCCTTTTGGTCCCAAAGCACTTCCAGCTTACCAAAAAATCAGCTCGCATGCATGCACAGCTAGGGCTGTCAGCGGCTGTCCTCCGTCATTAAAAGGACATTTTGCCGGAATCTTTATTCTTCCATCCAGTGTCATCCCAAATGGATTGATCATTTTTTGCTCATGTTATTTAAAAGGCTTTGTCTTGGAAAACTGTTCCAACCGATTTTAATCTCAAACTATGAAGGCCAGATGGGCTCCTGCATCCTGCTTCCAGGGAGCCTGGGTCTGCATCAGCTTATTTAAGGATTTCAGACAGTGGCATAAGCTAACTCTGATCTACAGCAAAATCTACAGTGAGCAGGGCTGAGAGCTGCACCTCTCGCGCTCTCCAGAAGTGTAGCAGGTTCTCAAGGACTGGCTTTTGCTCTCATGTGAGAGGGAGAAATATTGGGGTGTAGAAAGAAAGGGCTACCCTCAATAAATGACCTCTAACTGATAGGTCACAGTCTTCCCATTCCTTCCTGATTTCAACACTTGGTTTCTTCTCTGGGGCAAAAAAGCAGCAGCTCATAAATCGATCATTTGAAAGGAAAAAAGGGAAAAAGCAGTGAGATTAAAAAATGCAGATTGGGGCACTTGAAATGTTATGTTTGAAGCATCTTGAAATATCTTACTTTGATTTAATAGTAAAAGTTTTACAAAGTTGTTTTTGTGGAGATTAACATTTTTCAAGTAAATTACTCAAGTTCTGGAAAAAAGAGGAAATTTAGGTTCAGTTTGAAAAACTGAAAAGAGAAAATTCAAAAATTGTGTTCTTCAGACAAGGAAGTTAAATTAAGAAAAGGTTTGAAACCAGAGGAGAAACATAATAAAAATGTTTTCCATTATGTTCCCATATGTGCTGAAAGCCAAATTTCCTAAGTTTTTAACCTGAAGGAGACATGGTAAATGTACGTTGTCCCAGCCAGACTGTTATATGAATCTGTAATTTTTAAATGGAAATCTATTATAGCCTGAATTCTGAGAAAGGAAAGGATGGTGCCTAGCAAGCAGGACATTCTTGTTTCATTGTGGAGAAGAAAATAACTGGAAAACCTTCCACAAAAGACATTTGTTAAGATTTTACATATAATAGGAAACATTGCACTTTTTTGAACAGGGTGGCTTAATGACAAAGACCGTTGAGTTTGTGAGGAGGTGTATGTGAGTGAGACATGGGGAGAAGAGTTCTCCAAAATCTTAAGGAGATGGTGACCTGCAGATTCAACACCAAACTCCTTTTGTAAAGTGCGGTGTTCCCTTCATTTTCTCTAGTTAAATTGCATTTGATAAATTGGTTGGTCCTGCAAAGTTGCTTCCACTTGCAATGAAAAGCACTGACTGGGTGACTCAGGGCTGGATCTGGGCCCCAGCTAATTGCAAAGTTGCCACGTGTGCTTATTGCTGCTCTCAAACACAGGGCACTCTTGTATTTTTATGTATGAAATACAGCTATGGCTCCCACCGATGGTCTAGACGCTGGTATCATCACCAGTGCTCTGTAGACTTTCTGTATTGCATTTCTCACAGCTCCTGTGTTTTTCCGTCAGTGGAAATGGAATTCGCTTTGCAACTCTTCAGCTTTTAAGGGTAGCACCAACACTTGTCTCGTCTCAGGGAAATACCCTACTCTTTCCATTCAACAGTACTGTTTGCAAATAAGGACAGGCTTTGTCTTGGTTTGCATTATGGATTTAAACAACTTCACCAGTCTAACAAGGAACTGTTTCTCATTTTCATTTCTGCCAGGAATCACAGCTGTCTATCTGAATGTTCAGCCCGAAGAAGGTTGGAGGGATCCTGCATCATGAACTAGAACACCAGGACAATATACGGCATGCCCGGTCTGAAAGGTAATGTTAAGACGTAGCTTGAACAGCTATCAACAAATGGCTTTTGCAGTGTACAAGTTTCGTCAGTTCTACAAAATACGAGCGTTTGATGCTTCTATCACTCCTGCTAACCTAGATGATAGCAGGTGACCTGCTGTAAAACTGCAGTGCTCTGGTTACTTCTTCTACCTCTTTTACAACTTTCCTGTGTGTCGTCATCACCCAGGGAAAGAAACACCTAAATTTAAGTTGCCACCTCCCAAAATAATGTCCAAGACTGAAAAAGGGACCTGAAATAACTACCGTCACAAGCAAATTTTAGGAAAAGAAGCACTTTAGCCTTCTTTCCAAAGATTTCCAAATGATGTCCAACTGATGTCTTGCTTGGAAGGGACAGCTGCATTTTAATATGTTCATTAGTTATTTCTTTCCTGCCTCTGTATTCTTGATGATAAAAGACAAATAGGTAGATCTCATGCCTGGGTGAGCAAATTCTCATGGAACTTCTCCAGTTTAAAGGGATGAGTTAATTTTCTTTTTCTCCCCAGTGCTACTTCATGCATCATATGACAAGACACATCTGTTCAGTGACTAATATAAAGGGAATATCCCATGCGTGTAAGCGGCACAAGCCTGCCTCACACTCAACCTTTCTGAATTTTTTTGAGGGCTGGTTATGCAATAAATAAATGGGGACAAATTCATCCCAGGGAAGAACTTTTAGTCAGCTTTAAAAGCAGCAATTTGGCTTGGAAAAATATCCAACATCAAAATAATAATGAGCGCATGTTACTGCTGACAGTCCTGGAGACAAGAATTCTCCGTGCATCCAGAGCCAACTTCTCGAGTCCTCTCTCCTTCATATCTTAGCTCTTACATACAGAAAACCCTCAGCAGAGGGGGTGGAGGAATGGAGTGGAAAGGGTTTGTAAGACTAAATGCCTTGAGATTTGGCCTTCAGTGAACAGGCACACTGAGCCTAGAAAACCAGAAACATTGAAGGCACCCTTCGCTGTTTGCTCCAGTGCTGAGCCCAGGGAATCCCACAGGGAAAGAGGAGAGTAGATGTCTTCCTGCTGGCTAAGGTGCCAATAAACCACCAGAGATTTGCCTTTTGCAATCCATACGCCAGTTCTGTAGGACCTCCCTGTAGGCCACTGAGCAGCCTGCTGAAGTGAACGGCATTTGGTCCGTGCCATCTGGAGTTGTCAGTTTAATGATGTAGGACTCAGGGAATGGTTTAATAAATAAATCTAGCCAGTAGCCCTAGCAGTCCTTGGAGCTTTGCAATACTTTGAAACAGTTGTGCAATAAAGAGGAAAATAAGAACGTATTGAAAAGGAGTATTTCATCAACAAGAGACTGGGGAATAAATTAGAGAAAACCATGTACTGAAAGTAATGTATCGGCTAGGTTTGGCTGGACCTTGGGATCCGCTTTCCTGTTTATTCTATTCTGAAATTGTTCATCAGCAAGTTGTGGTCCACAACTTCAAATGGTGTATAACTGTTAATGTTTATGAACCAGTGTCACCAGTGGAGCTCTGTTATGTCCACTAGCTGAAATGTTGGCCTTATGTATGTTTTTATGACCTTTTTCATTAGTCTTGATTGTTTGATGATGACAATATATTCCTTCCTTTGTGTAAGTGGCCCACTATGTCTTTTGTTCTCCTTTTTGACAAATTAAAATTCAGAACAGAAGTAATCACTGGCATAGCAGATCTCTTGGGATAAGGGAGGGGAATACTCCAGAGAGGGAGAGAACAGTTAAACAGGCTTAGCTCATAGCTGGATAATCCGCACATGAATCACCATCCGTGGCATGAGGAATTGGATCTATGGAGTCTATCTCCACCATCTCATGCTCCATAACGCTGGTGGCACAGGTGTTCTGGGAACTCAGTGAGCACAGGGCGGTATTGCTGGTGGTAATGGTCCTGGGAAAGTTTTAGAGCTGTAGAAGTTCTTTCCTCTTCCAAAGGTGAGACAAAAAGTTGAGCGCTGAGTAATTTGCTCATTACTTTGCTCAATTTTGGAAGGTCTGTATCTTCTCTTTTTATAGGTGAGTTTTAATGTTCTAATCTGGGGGTTATTTTAACACCCAGCCCGCCCCTCCACTGGAGCACTTGCATACCTTGACATTTAAATGAGCTTTGTTGTAAATAATGGCCTGCTTTTCTGCAGTTGTTTCGAAAGGGGATATTGTCCCTAGCTGACCATTTCCCATTAAGACTTTTGATTTTGAACAAACTATTTCTAACAGTCAGCAATGTGCCTTAATGGTTATCAGCCACAAGCTATAGATTAAGCAACTATGCTGTTCCTGTGTCAGCCTTTGAATGAAGCTAGACCTCAGTTTTTACTGATCAGCACTATGGATTTATCCTGCTCAGATGCTCCTTTGAAGCATGCAGGCAGTCTTTAGCGCGTCAGTGGAAAGATGAGGGCAATATTGTGAATGGCAAGGTTCCAGTTCTTCATAACAGAAGCCGTGGGATGATTGCCTTTTGTTTAAATGTCAGCGGATCATAGATGTCAGAGACGAAAAACGGCCTTTTGGATCACCAAGTCTGCATCACAGCATGGAAGTCATAGAAAACCTAGGCGAGAGTAACATTGTGTGAGTATCAGTGTTATCCCGTTGGAGTTGCTGTGAATTAGCAGTTCTGACTGACATCCCAACCAAACCCAACTGATGCAGGGGCACAGGGCACCAAGTATTCACTGAAGGATTTTACTGAACAACACATATGGCTACATTTTATATTTCACGGTTAAAGTAATATGAACTATGCTAGGAATTAACATGAAGAAACTTTGGAGGCCAAGCTAATCAAAATTCTTTCAAGTATAGGCAATGAACCATAACCTGGGTATAAAATATTTCCCAATAGCTGTTATAATACAACCAGCTGTACTCTGATTCACTTGCACTGGTCAGCTCTTACACTGAAAATAGCTTTAAGATCGATGCTACTGCTCATGAAGGAGAGGACTGCTTTTGGTACAAACCAGCGCAGCTCTGTTGGCAGCAACACAACAACATCCATTTCCACCAGCCGAGAATCCAGCCAGTATTTCTTTAATATTAATACTGTTATGTAACCAGGAATAACTGCTCCCCCTCTTTCCTTAATCTTGCTAATTACAAACCAAGAATGCATCTATATCCTTATTTTCCTGGGCATTGCTCAAGCACAGTGGTCAAAGAGTTTACTATCTAGATGGTGAGGCTCAATTTGCTTCAGGCAAATCAAGACCTAAAGCAGCACTGTGAGGTTGCAAAGTTCTCCTGTTCCTGTTTCAGAGGTGGTAAAAAGGAAGCACTGGAGAGTTTACTTGACTTGGTTTGTGAATTCTCTGGCAGAGCAGGAAAGAAAAATTATTCTTCCTGACACCTTCGTTTACCCACCAGATTAGCCTCTCTCTCTTTTGCTCTACACTTATTGTATTCTCCTTCTTTTTTTCCTTTTTCTTTTATTTTTAATGGGTTAAATCTATTTGAATTTTTTTTCATTTTGTGTTTTTTAAAAATGTGCTTTGGCAGGAGTTGTGATTTTTTGGTTAGTAATCCACTTATTTTGTGGTTTAGAAAATATCTCAAATAACAACTTGGACACGTTGTTGACTGTCATTGTTGGCCGCTCATGTGGCATGAGGAACATGCAAGGAAACACGTCCTTTCATGTTTAACCCCCGCTTCTCAAACAAAAAAAGGATCCACTTTCTACCATGTGCATACCTCAGGGTTGGATGGGGGCTACAAATTTCATATCAAAGTACTCACAGGTATATAACCTTGATAGATAGATATAATCCCAAACATATGCATAGCATTATGTCTTTGTCTCTCTTTTTCTGTATCTCTGTGCACGGAGGTGTACATCTCTGTCTTCACAGTCAAACATAAAAAATTGCACTTTTTTACTGGAGGTCTATTTGTTGCTATAAATATATTTGCCTGTTGCCTGCATTTTCATATAACGTAGCTGCCACATTGCACAAATATTGGTTAGATAAAAGCTCACTTGTTCTTTCTTTTCTTTTCTGTAAACTTATGAACTGATGGGAGCATTTTTTTCATAACCCGTAGATTAAGTCAATATGCCTTTTTCTCAAGGATGAGGAAAAGAAGCTGAACAAATAGCAGCTGTCTCTCAGTAAAATGCATATGATGGCCGTAGGATGTTTGAGGATGTCAAATTTCATTGGAAATAACAAGTTTATTTGTGCACGTTTGTTCGTGCTTGTGGTTACCGGAATAAAACTTGCGCTGAAGATGAGGGCTAAGCCCTTAAAGAGCAGATGTATCATACAGTTGGAGTAAGCTTCTTGTATGTATTTATGGTACGTTCTATAGGTCCCAGTCAAGATCTTGGCTCCCTCGTGCTAGACACTGCATAAACAATTTGTGAGAGCCTGACTCTTCTCCAAGGAGCCTAAATAGGCCAGAGAAACAGTTCGACAGAGGAAGAATTATTAGTTCCTTTCCACAAATAGAAAAACAGGCAGAGGATGAGGAAGTGGCTTGCCAAAAATCGTGTATAGCTAGGGTGACAACCCAGATCCCCCAAGTCTCAACCCAACGCTTTAAAACAGACCATCAGAGGAAATGGGTGCTTACACCTCTGTAAAGTAGAAGTTTGGAGTCTCAAATGGGTTTTCGGTCAACTCAGGTTATAGGTTTGGAGAGCAACAAAATTTGAGTGGGGACAGAATGTGAGGGATGCAGAAGTAGTCAGGTTTTATCGGCCTATCGGAAAAAAGAAGCCCAAATATTATTAATGGCAACATCATTGTTGAATGTTGCCTGAATAAAGACCGCAGGACTCTAACCACACTTTCGAACCACTGTCTGCACAGGCCATTGCAAACTGTTCCATGGAAGGCATGCTGCCACCCAGCATTAGACCTGCCTCACTTCCTCGCTCCGTACTTACCGTCAAAGCTATCATTCATGTTAACATGTAACAGGGGAACCTCAGGCTTGAATTCATTATGAAACCCTTGGAGTTGAACCAGCCTGGACAACCAACCTTCTGTTTAGCTGCTTCAGCATACATTTTTATTAGGGAACCAGTGTGGACTTCCTTCAACGTGATTCACTGGTCATCTTCCCTAAGCTGCAGTGATTATCGCAATTGTTTCTTGCTTTTTAACTGTGTTCACTGGCTTTTTAACTGTCATTCGAAGACTAATAAATCTGGCTCCAGTCACCAAACCCTGTGGTATATATTAGACAACTGGAGAGTCTCAACTGTTCAACCACTGTCTTGTTTAGAGGCTGTTTTGAATGATGCTTTTCCATTTTTACAGGCTTTACTAATTATTTAGTTTTATTGCAGTGATGCTAACAAGGCCCCATACTGCAGCGGGACAGCACTAGGCAAACTCACAGTAAAATGTCTGTGCTTGAATACTGACTAAATACTGTAATACACAGTTAATTAACTCTCACAAATAAATAGAGGGCTGGAATGCTGATAGGACATTTTAGGATGGGTTGGACATCAGTGTGGGTCCTCTTGCAGATCCTCAGCAGAGGTGGCAAACTCCCCTTTAGCAAAGTAAAACTCTATAAGCTTCAGAAAGAAAACTTTCATATGGCCTCAAAGAAAATCCCTGTTAAGTTGGCTGAATTTGATTCTTTCAAGTCTTCTCTATATGGAAACTGGTTTTAATACCACTTTCTTGTAGGTACAGTAAGCTTTCGGACACATTCAGGCTGTGTTGTCATTAAATATTGGAAGTTCTGAGAATTAGTCCTTCTACCGATAGCTATTATCTTCAAAAAGATAATGAGAGGGCGTTAAGCAATGTTTTTGCTTGAAAGCCCTGTCTTCTTCCTTCCAATGGAAAGCTGCTCAGAAGGTCAGAAAAGCAACAGGGAAGTAAGAAGTGTCTGTGATATAAAACTTCCTGTAATTCCCAGAAATTAATAGCTCACTGGTGCAGCTCACAGTAGTACTTATGCCAGCAAGTTGAAATAAAATCCTGGAAGTGTCAGAAAGATGTTCATCAAATACTCCTCAAACATAAGAAGAAAAAAGCCCCGAGGTCAATATTTGGAAAGATAAGCACAGGATCCCAACTCCTTGTGGGCTCTGCGTACCTAGCTGATATGATCTTCTCCTACATCCAATATTCAGCCGACTATAGCTCAGAAAAGTCCTTTTCCTAATGTTGCTCAAGTTCCGTGTTAATAACTACACTTAGACGCTGAAGTGAAACGCCTGATTTAGGGGCACAGTTACCTTGTGCTGGCTGAGGGTCATTTCTTGGTCGCTGGACGTTTCTCTCCTTACAGTTTTGATGAACCCTATCAGGCGTCTTAAAATCTGTTGTACTGAATGGTTTGGGTTAAATTCAGCACTGAGAGAGTCTGAGCTTCTGGAGGGACAAACTGGGTGAAGTCAAGTTAGCTATTGTGCTGCAGGAAGGCATTTCAGGTTTCGCACAGAAGTTCAAACAAATATTGCAGTTGACGTAATTTATTGTAGAGGGATGTTGGGGAGCAGAGGGGAGAAGTAACTGGAAGTGACTAAAAAGCCAGAGCCTAGAATGTCTGACATGGAGCTGGACGACCAAACCACCGTAATATCCTTTTTTTCCATGTAAATAACATCTGATGATGAAGACAGTGGAATTTTACAGTGGTTTGTAAGCAAACTAGATTTTCAGGTTCAGTAACACTGCAGATCAGTAGTTGCTGTTTTCAGTTCCCAGGTTAATTTTATGGAATATTTTGCATTGTGCCAGACTCTAATTAATTCCAAATGATTTCTGCTTTCCCTTGTTTTTTTCCCCTTTTGCATGTTACTGTCTTACAAAGGAACTAAACTGACAATTTTCTCTAAGACCAGTAATTATATGCATAAGTGATGAGAAATCTCGAGCATATTTCTGCAAACCAATTACAGACATTTAGGATAAGGATAATACACTTCCTTAAAAATACATTAAAAACTCATTTAAACAAAAGTAAATGAAGTAACATTGCTGAGCTACTACAGAGAAATTTCAAGGTACAGTTTTAGAGGACACAAAAACCTTGGGTTTTCCACGCTATTTTCAGACTGATTTCTAATATATCTCAAGGAATTGTGACATTTTTTCAAAGCAAACTGTTTCTGGGATGTCAGCTTGTTGAACTAAATCTTAGTCTGCTTGTAAACTGCCTTGGATGAAGCAGTTTGTGGTTTTAGGGGATGCTCTTCGCGTTTACTTTTTGTAAGAATGCTTGGGATAAAAATCAACCTGATGGAGACACTTGAGTTTTCAACAACTTCAGCTAGCCCTCAGCAGCATACACTTAACCTGATGTAGACAGCGCCAAAAGATGCCTAAAAACCTCCAAGCATGTGAACCTGTTCCCTTTTGCGTCGGACAGGTGCAACTAAAATGGAGATGAACTTGTGTAGATAGAAAGATTTGCACTGGCATCTCTGCAGGTCCGCTGAGATTAGCCAAAATGACTGCAGACACTTTCTTCAACACGGTGCTGCTGATGGGTCTTTCACTGCTGTTGAGGACTGAAGAATGCGTACGACTTCCACTTGTTGCCGCTTGGCCCACGCCGGAAAAATTGTCTTCCATCTCCCCACTTCATCACGGCATTAATCAACCAGCGCATTGTTCAGATCTCCCTCTTCACTGCCGCTTCAGCCTTGCAGCTTGTTTTAATCACACGTTAACATGCTCAGATTTATTAAGCTCCCAAATCACGAGGTCCCTAAGTGGAGGGCTGAAGAAATTTCTGTGGCATTGCTTGGTGGCAAAATGCCCACCCTACCCTTGTGTCAGGAAGGTCAGCGAAGGTTCCAGGTTGGTCCGCTCGTCCCACCGCGGCAGCATCGGAGCCAGGTGTTAGGGTGGATCTGCAGGAGGAGCCAAGGGCTCTGCCAGGCTGGGAAAAAGTCATGGACTGTAGGGATGGTTCATACCCTGAATTTCTGGGGTCACAGACCTACGAAGAAGGGGGTCAAGGACTTTTGCTAGAGGTGGTGCAACGAGGTTTCACTGCTGCCTGTGTTCTTCTGTCTGTTTGCGTTCCCGTCTTTATCACGCCAGTGATTTCCTTTGCTCGCCTCATTTGTAATAATGATAACATTGTAAAAGCTTGCCCTTTCAAAGAGCGCGAGCCCTTTGAGTCATAGACCTGCTCTGCTGAATCAGAGCCCTTTTCTTCCTTCCCAGTGCCGTCTTCTTCCCATCCTGCCTCCCCGCTCAGGAGCCCTGCCAGGTCTCGAATGACAGCATGAAGCCTTTCTTTAAAACAAGAGTTTAAAGGAACAAGAAAAAGAAAAAAAGAAAAAAAGACAAATTCAGAAAGCAAAGGCTAGAAAAGGAAAGCAATGCTGCCTTTTTGCGTGCATCCTCCGCCTTTCCCCTGGGAGCCAGGAGCGGAGTAACGCAAGTAAATTCATGAGACTTTAATTTGAACGAGTTGCTGGCACGGCTCCGGGCCAGCGTCCCCCCACGCCGGCTCCCTGGCCCCCAGGAAAGAGCAAGGCTGGAGGGGGGGGATCTGCGTCAACAGCTCGGATGCACTTTCTCAGCCGTCAGCTGGGAGGTCCGTTCGGGTCAGAATATTTGAGTGGGATTTCTGTCTCTTCCTATTGATCTGTTTTGGATACCAGGCAGCAGGGTTTTCATAGCCAGTCGTGAAACAGGAGGCAGCGGGGTAGGAGGGCTGAGGTGAAGGAGAGCACAGATGCTGAAACAAGCAGGGTCTGCAGCGTGGGGCGAAGGCACAAGTCTGAGAAGAGGAGAGCGAAAACTTGGAGAGGGTAGAAAATAGTGGGGGAGGTGGAGAGAGATCAAAGATGAACATGGTGATGGAAGAGCCCAAAAAAGAGGAGGAAAGAAAAAGGAGAAGAGAGAGACCTCAAGGTAGGGGGCAGGTCGAAATGGCGCAGGGCTGCAGCGCTTGCTTTGCTGGCCGTGCCGACACATCGCCGTGGCTGGGAGCTGAGGGCCCATCCAGCTGTGTGCACTGAGATAGCAGCAGGCTTTTACGTAGAGACTGCTCAAGAAGGGGAGGAAAAAGAAGAAGGGGATGATGCAGCAAGGGACCAGGAGGGTGACGCAGTGGTGGCGACAGAAGACAAAGCGTGGATGTATACAGACAGAGGGATGGGCTTTGGACACGACCGTCAGGCCCCGAGTTGGTATAAACATCCTGCCTAGAAAGAATCTTCCTTTTTCAGATATTTCGGTCTGAAACTGTTCCAGCTAACATCTCTCCAAATAACAAATACTGTGATGGGTGTTTACCCCTACATCTCCTCCATGCACACACACGTTGTCAATCATTATTTTGGCTAAACATTTTTATGACTACTCCCCCTTCCCTAAAGTCCTGTTTATTATTACAGCTAAACAGTGAATTTTCTAATAGCCTTTTTATACATCCTTTTAAACGTCTTCTCTAATAAGCCAAAGAGGATTCTCATAAACTCCCCCTTAGCCAGATTGCTTGGGCAGATTAGCCAGGCACATTTTCACTGCTGCCTGTGTTTTACAGAACACGGTCACTAATAGCTAATGCAGGACTGGAAAGCTGTGAGCAGGATTTTCACGAGATGCTCAGCTGCTAGGCTTGGTTGCTATCAATTTTGTGTGCTTCTTTATGTATTTGGGCTGAAATAGCACCCTATTTTTATTTCCTTATAACTTCTAGTCAATGAAAAGTGTTTGCTTTTAAATCCGTGGGTAAGAGCACGACCATGTAGTCCTCTTTCATATCACACTGACCAGTAACTCACAGAAGCTTTACCAGTGATTTATTTCCAAAAGAACCTGCTTCTCCGTTGCCTCACACTGTACAGTCGTTAGTACTCATGAAAACTGCTGCCTTATAATTAGAGTAGAAATTGTCCACACTTAGTGTTCATCAGCCTGACGGTGTATTTCCTGCCAGAGGTTAACGACAAGGAGCTGACCTACCTGCTCAAAACCTGCGCGTACGCTTTGAGGTAGAAGAAATCAGAATTCATCGTCATGGGCAGCTTTGCTCCACAGTGAGAACTAAAGGTTCAGTGGAGTTCGTGGTCACAGAGATGCCATCGGTCTCTAATCACATCCTGCTCTGATGCTAAATGGGTTTTGTTTTCCAGTTCTGGGAGCTGTGCACTCAGATCCCGTGGATTAGGCCTGGTGTGTAGTTGTGTATCCTTCGAATGTTTGTATAGAGAGCTGCCTTTTGATGAAAAAAATAATAATAGTCATGGTAATACCTGGATCTGAGCTACTGCTCCCTACAGGTACTTTTCACAGTGTCTGATAGTGCGTAGAAAGTCCTAGAACAAATGGCTGCTATAGACCTTTGGTTTTCAGGGCTGCGGTGCACAACGCGAGCAGGGGCAGGTTTACGCTGCGGCAAGAGTGACTCAGGTTAAACACTAGGAAAGACATCCTAGCAATGAAGAAACAGTTTTCAAAAGAGCTTAAACTTCATGTAAGTTTACAAAGAATGTGTTGCTTTTCAAGAGCAATTTCCAGCCCAAGCAGTCCTTATGGACAGGCCTAACAAAAACTGCTTTTGGAAATGATATGGACAAAACTGCTCCCGGCTTGGAAGAGGGAACTGGATGTTGACCTGGAGTTCCCTTCTGACTCTGCTTCTATGAATATCTCCACTTCGTACATGGGAAACGAAGACAGGGAGCAGGGAAAGGCCATATCCAACGTCATGAAACAAAACTGCCAGTAGAACTTAGGTCTCCTCTCTGTGGGGGCATGCAAAAAAGAGGGAAAACAACAACAAGAAAGAAAAGTAAATAATGGCTTTTACATTATATTACAGGCTTTTCTGCCTCTCAGCTGTAGGCTTTCCTGCATTTCTTCAGACATATTTGAAAGGAATCTTCACCAGCAGTTCAAGAGCAGACCAACTTATCCAGACCAACTCACCTTTTATCCTAGCCCTCAAAACCTCCTTGCATGGATCCAAAACCCCATGTACAGCCAGAGGAATGCTTGTCTCTGGGCCATTTTACCCGTACTTGCTGGACGGATGGTGTGCAGCATTTGTGCAGTACCGGGTCACACCAGCTTTAGGCAGTTTGCACTGTGATAGCAGAAAGGAGCTGCATAAACATAAGAAATGATTTGGCCCTAGCAATTTTTCCCAAGCCAATAAAATCTACCTTATTCTTTATGACTTTTTTGGTCACTTTCAAAAGATAATTAAAAATGTAAAACCTATGCCCTGGGCAGTTAAGAATGAGCAGGGAATATCGATCCTTGCAGTATTAGTGGTTGTGACCCATTTGAAAATAATTGCAGCCCAAGATAAAAACCAATCGCAATAGCAAATTTTGTTCAAGAACGCTGTTCTCCTTTTGAGGTTACTGTCTCTGTCCTCTTCCAGTGTTAGCATTGTTTGGTATTCAAGAACTGGAAATTAAGACAAATGCTGCTGGTTTTGAACTGGGTTTCAGCCATTAATCACCAGGGACGCTGGTGAGATTCTCAGTTCAGATGATAAGTTGGAGACTGTCTCTCCGTTACCTTCCTTATGTATCCAAGCCTGGTGTTAGTGTACAGCTCATCAAGAATTTATTGAGATAACAACCAAAGCCTCCTTCCCACGGAATCCAAAATTCTGTTGAATTTGGAGGGAAAAGCAAGAGAACATTGCATGTGATTAGCCTGTGGATGAACTTGCTGCTGAGATAAGCCCAAATCAAACCCCTGGTCTGTGCACCCCTAAATGTCGAGGGGAAAGTGAAAAGAGAGGCGCAGCCTGGTCTCCTAACCTGGATCTTGTTCCAAATCTAACAGCCGTACCCCACCCCTGTAATGTGCTAAACCAGAGAAGTCTAGGCTTTGGGACTGGTAGAAAATCTTTTTGAAACTTTCTTCTCTCGTTTTCTTGTAGAAACTTGAGTTTTCAAACTAAATTGAAAACATTCACAGAAAGCATGTTTGCCTCAATTTTGTCATATTTTCACCAGAAAAAAGCAAATCCAGTTTTATCTGCAAACAAATAGCATCAACTTTTTGTCAGAAAATAATAATCACAAACTGGAAAAGAATCAAGTTTTGATGCAAAGTCATAATTTTCCATGGGAAAACCTCCAAATTCCATTTCAGGGCATGTCAACATTGTAGATGAATAAAACGGATACAGGCAAGCTTTAAACTAGCTCACTCCGGTACCAGTAAGAGTCTAGTACTGGCAGCACAAACTCAACCTGGAGGACTCTACCCACTGCTCCAAAAGAAATCAGCTACATGCACAAGCTCCTATTATACCATGTTGGACAACGGCTCCGAACCACTTCTCCTTTGCCTCTGGCCAGTATCTTCAGAAAAACATTAATGAACTCAGTAATAAAATTAGTTAATCGTGTCCCATTTTATCTTCAGTACCAGATGTTACATGGAGTTGGAGGGGGAACACTGCCAGTGAAGGGAACTTATGGTTTTCACCCTGTTGTTCTGCACCCGATCTCTTCTCCGCAGCTTCTTCAGAGCAGAGAATCTGCCGAAGAAATGCACCGCCGGTTTTGCAGCCGGTGTTCCCGTTTTGGGGAATCTGAACCTGACTGATTTGGAGAGCGTCAGGCGGGAAGTGTGCGAGGAAAGCTGAGAACAGGGCCCAGATCTCCGCCACCTCCCGTCACTTAACAACAAAGTGATGTTTTCTCCGCGCAGGAAATTGGATCTCAGTCTTTAGAAGCAAGACAGTCTAGAGAGCAATTGCCTCTCTCCTGGCCAGACCTATGCCAGTAAGTGTTGGCATTAGGCACAAAGAGAAAAGGACAAGAGATTTTCCTATTGACCTTTGCAAGCTTTATAAAGGCTCCCATTGGTAATGCTAAAGGCAACATACATTATTGTTCAAAAGAGAAGTCCCTCTAGCAAGTTCCTGATGGATAATAGTGGTGTTTACTTAAGGAAACTGGGTAATCACAAAGGTTATTTTTTATTGGGTGCCATCCTTTTTAGCATCCTCGTACACAGCCGACGTCAATGTGTGTCATTAACAATGACTTGTAAAAGGATACAGCAGTTGCTAAGGAAACCTCTGTTGCACAGGAGCTAAACAAATAACAGCAAATTAAGCAGGGAGCAAAGGCCGCGAAGGGCCTGATCCTGCAAACCTTTACCCACGCAGGCAGTCTTAGGCTGCAACACTGGTCTCTGGGCTTTGCTAGGAGATGCTCAAGCCCGCGCATGAGAAAAAGTTTGCGGACGCAGGTTACTTGTCAGAGCCTCCTCAAACTTCTGCACATTTGCTAGAGCAGATCAAAGGCAGCCCACAGTAGAAATAGCACGTAGCTATTTCTGGCCTCTGAATATAATTAATTGTCATTTGAAAGCATCCGTGTAATCTTTGTTGTGATATTAATTTCACTGGGAGATGCTAACAGGAAACATCAATGTACATGGCCTTCAATCCGCCATTAATCTTCAGGAAGCGTTCAAAGAGTCCGAGAGGTTTTCAGGGAAGGTCGTTCTTGGCGGCAGCGGTTGCTGCTCTGACTTCTGGGCTGGATGGGTAAGTCAGTAGGACCCCTATTGCCAAAGAACGAGCCCCCAGATTTACCAGAGTTCTGCAGAGACGCTTCGTGCCCTGCAATTGCAGATATTTTTTACCTGCATCCAGGTGAAAATAACAGGATCTTATGACTGCTGGAATTTAAAACAGAAAGAGGCATTTCAGTACAAAACCCACAGAGTTTCTGACGGTGAGGAATAGCCTCACTCCGCTCAAGGGAGTTAAAGTGGTTTACTGAAGGTGTGATTTTGAACTAGTTTAGTTAAAGGGTTGCAAATTGCTGAGTAAACATTGATTCTTCAACTTCAATCAAATTGGTTTCAGTTCAGGCCAGGAAGGAGAATTTTTAGCCTATGCTTGGAAAAGCCGCTGCAACCAAAATAATAGTGACCGTTGTAAATTTGTGTCTGTTTAAGTTAACCAGGGTGGAAGTCTGTAAGTAGACAGTAAGACCTTTAGACTAAAGGACTCTCTTTTATACACATTTCCACTGAACCCAGGACAATGGGACCAGGATTACAGGGTGTTACCATGATACAAATGAGACACAGTATTAAGAAAAACAACTGTTACCATAGAAACTGCTGATAAATGGGCACATGCAAAAAAATTTGCGCTTAATTTGCTTGTTTAAATGGGAGGGGAACTATTTTGATCCTGCTTAATTGCAGCTGATCCTATTTAATTGCGTTTTCTTCTACCAAGCCCAACACAGTGTCACGGTTAGAGCAGCGGGGTAAAACTCCAGTGGTCTGCAATCGCCGGTCCTGCCACGGGGAAACTGAGGCAAGGATAGATGACTGTGGAGCTCCCACCAGCTTATTGACTTATCCTTGCCTCAATTTCACCCATCCAGAAGAGTGTCTGAATAGCAGGAAAATGAAAATTAAAAAAATACATGAGGGAAAAATTGTTTGCTCACCTGCTTTGCTTGAGTGGGAACAAGATCGAGCCCTGTGGTTGCAAAGAAGGGGGGTGGCTTTCCCTATTTGTCCTTTGCAAGGTGCTAATGCTGATTTTAAGGTCGCAGGAAAAAGAGCTCCACATTTAGCAAAGCGGAAAAACAGCAGCTAAGTGTGGAGAATCGGAAACCTGATTTGAATAAGAGTAACCAGATTGTAGGCACTTTAAATAGAATGGCAACTAATGTAATTAAAATGAAAAGGTTCAAAGCACATTAAAGGGCATTAATATGCAATAAGGAAATTCTTAACTTGCTCTATCTCCAGATACACAGTCCTGAAGGTGAAAGGAGCAGTGCCCATAAAAGCCGTTCTTCTGGGGAGGGCACTGGGTTCAGTGCATGAGAAAGGCTCAGTCGCAAAAGCCGTCCGTGGAAAGTCTGGCTATTGCGGGACATTTAGCGTGAGAGAGGCTTGACAACAGGCACGAGGCACGCTCAAGGCAGGGCGCAGATTCACGTGTGAGCTGAACAACCCTTCATCCTGCAGTGTGATGCACATGAGCAGAGTCCTTCAGTCTCTCAAGGTCTGCCAAGGCAGATAAAGGTATAAATAGAACAGCGAGAGGGCCACGCTGGTTCAGGAGGCCAATTGCTCTCCTGAGCTCTCTCCTGTAATGGCTGGTACCAGCTGCTTTGAAAGAAAGTGTCTTCTGCAGTGAGCAGCTCCGAAATAACCTACCTTCAGGGAATTTCCTGCCCAGACTCCCTTGTTAGATGTTAGCTTAAGTCCTTATAACAGCTTATGCCCCTAAATATAGCTTCATTTCAGCAGCAGATTGTTTTATTTTAGCGGTAGAAATGGAGATGACATTTTTTTGGACTGTGGAACGGCATTAATAGCATCGCTATTCTAACATTTTTCAAAGCTTTAAAAAACTAAATGAAAAATTCCCATTGCATATTATCCTTTCTACACTGCAAGGATTAAAACCAGCTAGTCAACACAAGTCCTGTATGTCCTCATTAACTCCTTTTCTTGTAGCTTGACATGATTCATTTAAGCTCCCTGCATAAATATATATTTCACCTAATGGAACTGGAATTTTGCCCGGGATACCACTCCACGCAGGATTACACCTCTGGCTGTCAAAGTAGCTGGGAACGTACAAACTTTGTGCTTCAAGCTCCACAGAGATAGCAGCAAATGCTTAGAAGAGGAACAGAAAACAGGAGCTGGTAGATGGGAAATTCTCCTTGCTGGGACAGAAACGTTGCTGTTTGGAGGTGTCACCTCTGGGTGGGGAGGCAAAGACCACACGCACGAGCTCATACCTACACGCAGGCTCCGAATCCTCTCACAGGAACTCTTCCCAAGCATATGGTTAACAGCTTAGGTTTCAGACAGCGTGTCCCACCTACGGTAACTGCCATATGCCAGATCCCCCAAATTAAACTTACATTTCTCTTGCCTGGTGACAATGCAACTTGTTCTCCTGCAGGAATCCTCGCGTCCCTCCTCAGACTGCGGCCCAGGGCAGGCTGTCAGACGGTTTGTTGGACCTCGGCTTTGTCAAGACCTGCTGGGACGTACAGTTTTCCCGGTGCTGGGAACTGCGGCGTGCTAACTGTCTGCTTTACCTATAGGGACAGAGTTCTCCTCCTTGAATTTCAAAGGAATGCAGCTAAGAGTATATCTCTTAAATACTTGGTTTCTGTGATCTGCTTTTTTGAAACGAAATCTTAAAAAACCCCAAACACTTAGTTTCTGGTCTCAGTGGAAGTTGATTCCTACTAAGATAAATAAATAGATGTGAGAATAGAAAACATGCATTCTAGTTACATCCTAGGTATTTATGTTGTTGCAGCACAAAGCCCCTCCATTTTTAATCCCACATAATGGAAGATGATCCTCCTAGGGAAAATATTTAGGCAGAAACTGTAAGAGTCCGTCCACAGCTTCTGAAAAATAACAGTCCCATGGTTGAATTCTCTGCTCTGGGGTTTGCAAGTGTCTTTACAGTCTCTATTGGACAACAGTTTTCCGCAGAAAGGACAATGATTCCCAAACTAGAAAATACCTTCTTGCAGGGAAATTCCTCCCTCCTCTTCCCCTTGGTTTTGGTTCCTTCACTGGGACTCGCCGAATCTGCCTGGGACAGGAAAGACAGAGAGGCTGTCCTCGGGGAGGAGGAGGGGGGCCCAGACACGGTGCCATGGCAGATGTCACGAGTAGGAAAAATGAGGGATGTGTCTCGACTTTAATTAATAACAACGAATCAGCAACGATGGGTGAGATCTTTGGCTGATGTGCGGCCATGGAGCTAAGTCAGCGAGGGGACCCAAAGGCGTGACACCACACAGGCTGCTATTTTTGTTGTATCTGCCTCTGGCCCTCTGCGTAGTTTTTAGCAGTAAAACTGATTTTCGTCTTTTCTCAACTCGCCTGCTAAATCACACGGGTTTCTCCTGTTTTATTATGTAACTTCATTGTCTTGAAGCAAGAGATGAATCCCAATGATTTTCGCTCTCCTCCCAGCTGCTATTTGCTATCCTGTTAAGGAAAGCCAAAACCCAAACACAACCCAGATGCTAATGTGAATTCTAGAGACTGGTAGGATTCAGTATTATAGTTTTTCGCTGAGAAACCAGAATATTCTGAATCCAGGGATGGAAATGTAACTGAAACCATTTCCAACGGGAGGCACGGTAATGCTAAAAGAGTGGATAACTAGGAAGTTTTTATAATTACATCAATTACAGAAATGACCACAGTCCATTTTGCATTTGGAAGGAAGTGAAATAGATGCTCTGGGTTCGAATATCATCACACACTGGCGTTATTACTTGATAGGAAAGAAATCTTTGGCCCTGAAGGCTTTACAAAAGTCTCTTCTGGATTTGCCGGGCGTGAAATGAGGTTCCTGCTGATTCTTAGCGTATCTGTCGTAGCCCGACATGGAAGGGTATAACATCAGCTGAAAATGAAGATGACACCAGACTTCTCAGTGTTGACTAAAGGAATGACCTTCTGGATTTCACAGAAACTACCCAGATTTCAAAGGCAATGTATTTGCTTCTAATTAGAAGCCCAGACCAGAAGTAGGAAACTTATGCAACAAAGTAATTAAACCGAATTCCTCTCAGTCCCTCTGTGCCTTATGTCCCGTCAAGCAGGAGCTTCCATTTTAACGCACCGTTTGTCAGCCAGGGCCTTGTGGTAGGTAACGCCGTGAGATTCCAGGGCTCTGTGTTTGTCCACGCCAGCTGAGAACGCGCCTAGGTGACACCAGAGGGTGAAAGACCCAGGCTGGAGCAGAAAGCAAGGCAGAAAATGCCAGTGTCCTAGAAAAAAAACAGCATATTGACTCTTATTTGTGAGATGTAAACTCTCTGTCACTAAGCTTATGTGGTCTCTGTATTGAATCCTCAGTGGCACTGGAATACTTGCACAAACTCAGGGTACTGCTCATCAGGTGGAAAATAGGTTCATCAGGCTCAGGTTTTTTTAAGTGTGACACAATTGTGCCTTGAATTAGCCCACTCCCTTCCAATGACCTTTCTTGCAGCGTATTTTGGATATTAAGAAGAGCTGGATCTGGGGCAGAGCAGTTCATCCCTCAAGCCAGGAAGCTGAGATGCAGCCAACTCAGAGGAACTTTTTTGTTGGGGTTTTTGTTTTTTTTTTTTTTTTTTTTTTTTCTTTTGGACCGTGTGCGTTGCCAAAAGATTAGAAATGACAATCATCAACAAGAACGAGAGCCAGGGTAGGACAGGGCTGCCTGCAATAACAGAGGGAGCCCCTCTGACAGCCCTGGAAACGCTCCTTCAGGGTTCACGGAGGCCAAGGGGTTCTCAACCCTTTTCGTAGGGTGGATGATGTTTTAATACTGAGATTCTCTGCTGAGAACATGATCCCACGGACCCCACCTCTCCGTTCACTGGAAAGAGAGAGAGCTTCAGCAATTGCTTACGTGGGAAGTGACGGTAATGGGAGAGAATTGAATGTAGCTTTAGCTGCCTTTAAATGATTTAACAGCTGGATATAAGGAGATGTGACTGCCACTAAAGTTGTTCCATCGGTTTTAGGAGCTGGGCTGGCTTCCGAGCAATGGAACCAATTTAAGAGATTATGTATGGTGTCTATGGGAACCCCAGATATGAGCACCAATTTGGGACAGTTATCTTCTTACGGCCCCTTTGAGAAAGGGAGGTACAGCCAGTCCCACCGTGCACCCAGGGAGGTGAGGGGGTGATTTTAAGATGCCTTCAATGGCATTGACTTTGTCATGTTCACACTTTGCTTTCAGTTGAACTGCTGGAGAGACACTGGCAGAAATATCATTTTAAACTTTCTGTGGCACCACAGGCCACAGTGAAACAGGATGGTGGTGTAAGTCGCCGTTTGCTCTAACCACAGCCTTTTTTATATAAACTAGTAAATCCCAAACTGTGTGAAACCCTCCTTGTTAGTACGCATTTTAAGTAGGTAAAGCTTTCAACCAAAGGCCTGAAAAAAATGTGTGCTTGCCCAAAATAGACCTGCTGAGTGTTCCTTGGGGCAAGAAGCTTTGGAGGAACTAGTAGTTAATGAGTTCAGTAGAAATGCTTCCGGAACAAGTGTACCCAAAAGCACACTACAGGGGGAAAAACCCATGAAACTGCAGTTTTCGTAGAAACCTGACTTCTTCCTTCAGCAAAGTAGCTTTGCATTTCTTGCATTTCTCTCTTATAAATTCCAGCTCTGTCCATTCCTTCCGGTGTGGGTAATCACAGAGCTTTGTGTTATGCTTAAGAGTTCAGAAATCTTTGTCCTTGTCTAAACTTTGCACTACAGGCCTTGTTTATGAGCTGTCTGGAGAGGATCTGTGAATCAATGGAGCATTGTTCAATAAATAATAAAAGCCAGACACAACTAGGTTTCTTTTTATATGAGGCTTTTCCCATAGGAGATAGTATATAAAAATTTCTGATGTGTAAGAACATTGTTTCTTCCTCTATAGAATGTAATTTAAACTCATCAAATTAATTACCACTTTGACATTCCGTCACTTGAAGTAATTTGTAACATCACACGTGAAACATAAAGTTGCTTTCTAAGATGGGACCTTGTTGTGATTTAGATTCTTTTATGATCGTGCTGGAGGAACTGTAATTAATTTCTGTCAGTGTGATATATAAGTGGCACTTTGCTTCATACTTAATACAAAAGAATTAAGCAGACCTTTCTGGCCCATCTCACTTGTGCTGAAGAGTCAGATTTGTCCCATGTCTCTCATCCTACTCTCAGTTTATCATACGTATTGCAGTGCTAGAGCAAGACGTGATGTCTGTCTCATGTAAAATGCCCACACAGTGGTCAGGGTTAATGTAGCAGATGTTCAGATTTTATTTGTACTTGCGCAAGCCCCAGAGTAGATAGTCCTGCTCCGTAATCACCCTGTTTTCTTCTGGTCAGTAACACTTGGTTGCATCAGCACTGAAGACATAGTCGTTTCTGTAAACCAGAGATACATGGAAGGCATTTCATGATAAAGAGAATCAAGCCTCTAATCTTTCCAAAATCCTGCTACTAAGCAGTGCAAGTGACAACCCATTTGCTCTTCTTATTCCAGGCAATTCCTGATTTTTTAATAAAACATCTCTCTTTTTTGAATCAAAGTACAAAATTGCAGCCCTTGCTCTGGTATTACTGCTTTTTCTATACTTCCCCGCGTCAGCCGGTACCCACTGCACATACCCATCAGCATCAGCCTCTTCATTCATTCATCTGTTTGAAAGATATAGTGATTAGGTATGAAAAAAAGCTTAAGATAACATGGTATAATCTCTTGGAATGTGAGATAAGTGATATTAGTAATGAAGTGTTCCATAAATCATCTTTATCCGCACAGCTGGATGGGACTGAAAGGAACCGAGTCAAAAAGACAAGTACATGTCTTCACCTTTGCATTAGTCAAAATGCCCAAGGCCAGACTGGAGATTCACCTGACGCAGCTTTCATCACGTTGCCTTGCAGAGCTTGTCTTGTTAGAAAAGCTCTTATGATTCTACACTATTACTACTCCTCGTTGCAAAACCTGATACGGCATTGGACTCCTACTTTGCCTGCCAAGACTCTCTGGTTATGTCTAAATATTAGTGGCAATAGAAAGCTCGGGGTGGGTTTCTGCACACGCAGTGACCCACATGCTCTCTGTTTTTGCTGTTAGTTCGTGTTGCCATAACCCTGTCTCTGTGTGTCCTTTTTATGTTTAGGGGGAACTAAACTGAGAATATCTGCAGGAGGACATGATGTGACAATGCTCACTCCCAACTGCTCATACCACAAGTACAGCGTGGGGACCTGTGCAAAGGTGTTACTGAGGCGTTTCCAGCTGAGGCACCCCAGAACAGGTCTGAAGGTGAGCAGCAGGTAAGGAATGAGGCCAGGGAGCAAACTTGACCTCAAACCTGTCTTGGAGGCAATTCCAGGCAGCAGGGCATTCATAGCCTTAGTCTGGGTGATGTGAGGATAGATATGGCTAAAGCCTGGCAAGTCTGTAAATCCACGTGACAGATAAATCCCACCTGGAGCTTTGGGTTGTTATTTTCATTAAAACAACCTCTTTCAGGGATGTGCTGGGTTCTTAAGGTTAGGGTGGGAAATGGAATAAAAGAGCTGTTCAAACCCCACTGTGTACTAACGCAGAGGGCAGTGAAATCCAGGGAACGATTCCTCTTCGTTTCAGTGAGGTTTGGATCTGGCCATCACCTGCCCCATGGCTGGGAGAGAAGCGGAGAGTAAACACAGATGAGAAGTGGGCAACCAAGTATGTAACTTCTGTTTGTGACTGACCAGTGAATGAGCCCTCTGTTTGTCCGGAGCATTCAGTGGCCAGATCCACACATCCAGTCTTGTTTAGATCGCTCTCACAGGAAGGCAACTGCATATTTGTGGCAGGCTTTAGTTGGGGAAACTTCAGTCAACCCTGTAAGTATCTGTTCTGCTCTACCACCATCACCATCAAAAACCATCTGGTATTTTAACAAGCTTACACTGCACATTTCCATATCTCCAGAATAAAATTGCATCTATGGGGAGGAAGGAGGAAAAGGAGTCTTAAACCAAAGCATTCGGGAAACCACAAAAAGGAGGCTTTGTGGCTAACATCTATCTTCTCAACCCAGGCTGGATACACTGGAGTAGAAAGTCTGCTCAAAGTGCAGAAATTGGAAACAGCCTGTACTGACAGCTTCCCCACGAGGTCTGCCAACGACTGAGAACGGCCCCGAATTCCAGCACTGCACTGAGGAGGACAGGGTTGACTGGTGAGATGCTGAGCGCTTTAATGCACGTGAGCATCAGAATGAATCGAGGACAGAAAACAAGTTGCCAAATGGGGCTTCAAAGTCCTTTAAGGGAAAGCCAGGGCAGATTGTCATCACACCTCTGGTCTAATGCCGGGCCGGCTGAAGTCAGTGGGCTTCAGTGGATGAGGCCTTGACCACAATGGGCTTGGAACTGCATTTCCAGAAGGATTTGCAGAAGTGTAGCTCCAACAATTTCAGCATTGTGTCTTCCTAAATGAGTAGAAAATCAGGCCTAATGATGGAAACTTTGCTAAGCAACCTGATACTCCAGAGCCTCCTAAACACAGAAGTGGAGGGATAATAATCATAATAAAATAAGTACCATCCTAAAGGCATGATCCAAACTCTCACCAGTTTCATCCAGTCCTTTCTTCCTGCTGTTCACCCTGGATGACTGTAATTCCTTTTATAAAGGGAACATACCTAGAAAGTACCTTTTTTTGTGGTGATCATATGAAACATTTGCAAAGGAACGTGAACATTTGCTGGCTGTGTTACACACCCCGAGTTCTAGATGATAAGTTGCTCAAATGAAGGGAGACTTGATGAGATGGGCCACGTTTGAGGGCTCTCCGTAACCCACATAATGCCACCACACACAAGAAATGGCTCTGTTTCACAGCAATAGAAGAGGGCTCCAAGAAGCACTTCCATGCTTCTCTGTCTCATCCTGGATTGTATGCTTAATTGATCCATCTTCATTAAGTATTTTGAGATCCTCAGAGTCACACAGCAATTACCTTATTTACATTCTCATTAAGGAGAGCAGATGAAGTGAAGGAAGAGAAGAGAGTGTGAAAGACATCATCAAAGCAAAAGGAAAGCAGGTCCTTTGCAGAATGTTTTCTCAGGTGTAAGAAAGGGTAAGACTGTTTCTAGCCAAAGACATCAAAGGCAGGGAGCCCCCTCCCCAAGCTGTTGGGCTGGTCGGGTTTGGTTAGGCTTGGCTCAGCAGCCGAGGAGTGAGTCAGAGTGACGGGGAGCAATGTTTTTATGTGTAATCCGGAATGGGTAGGAGCCTTTGTTTGGGAACCTTTGCAGCTCCCTAAGTGAGTTCATCCCAGTGAGGTCAGCAGATAAAACATTGGAGACAGGTGAAGAAGTCACCCTGACTTTTGAACACTTGTGTTTTTAAATACTTCTTTTGGATTAGTCCTGTGCTGTGTCTGTTCTCAGCTTGGTTCTCTTACCAGCAAGAGGATGCTGAATGTGATCAAATGGTCTTGTGCTTACAGTGCTAGCTAATCCAGGACCCTTGTCGTCCGCAGACATCCCGCATGACCCGAGTCCTTCCATCTTAGACCCTCAGCTGTAAAATGGCAACACACCTGCAGCATCCCTGGAGAAGTGACTTGCCTGCAGTCCCCAGCCTTGTGCTGATTTCACAGAGCCTTCATAAGTTACTTGAGAACACGGAATAAATAACAGTATGTTGCTCAATAGTTACACCCCACAAATGTACATGGTTAGGAAGGGAATTTCTCTCCCACATGCAACAGAGCAATATTGTTTGGGTTTTGCAGAAGATTTTCTGACACAGCTTCTCCACGAGCAGGGTAAAGAAATAGAGTGGCGCAGGAGACCTCCTTATCCCTAGTCCCTTTGACTGAGGGACAGGGACTGACGGCACTTGGAGGGAGATAAGGAATTTTTAAGCATGGGGCTGCGATTTGGAGCACTTTGAAGTTGCATGGGCTAATGAAGAGAACAGTTTGTCCTGGAAAATGGGAAGTCGGGGCGGGACTGCTGGCTCTCGATGACCTGTTGTGTAGCACTGGCTAATTTGCCCATTGTCTCTCGTCTATTTAAATCCGAAGCTCTTGGGGGCACCATATGTATTTACACAATGGGGCCATGATTTCCATAGCGCTTGTGCTAATTATCCAACACAAATAATTAATGGATGGAACAAGTTCTGGCTCCAGGGTTGAGCTTCTAACCACCTGCCCTGCTTATGACTTTAGGCCAGTTTGATTGCAGCAGAGTGAACACAATGCTGTGAAGAAAAACCAGCAAATGATTCTACTTTTTTCTAAATAGAAAGGCTAAATACCCAGTAATCCTAAACCACATCAGCCCTTTTCTTCACCTAGGCTGGCTGCATCCTCCTGTAACTGCTAAATGCCAATAGTTGAATCAAACACCAAAACCTTAATGCTATTAACCACTGCTGGATATTACTGTGTTGCAAGAAAAAGAGCGGCAGCAGCCAGCTCTTGGATCAATGCCATCACTTTATTACTTATTACTTATTTTTATATAGCCTTTGGCATGGCAAGAAGTACTTCTTTAATTATAAACAGGAATGAAGAAGCCACAAGAGGAAATCATACAGTATTGTAGCCGGATAACTGGTACTGCACTGATTACACAGGGGCTCTTATCAAAGCTGACACAGTGCTGGGGCTGTGCAGATATTGTGCTGGAAGCCACAGGCTGTGCGTGGGAGAGAGCTTCGAAGCGGACGTAAGAGCAGTGTAATTCTGCTGAATTGAATTCTCCATGGAGAACTTTTTTGTTTCCTTTTTCTCTCTCTCTCCCTCTCTCCCTCTGCATTAAGGAAATAGGAGAAAAGTAAAGACAAGTCCTGGGAGACGAAGAAAAAAGATAAATGTGTAACCTTTTCACTTCTGCTTTCAACATGTTGAGGCGGGGGAGAGCAGAAACCTCAGTTTGACACAGAGATGACTATGGATAACGACAGTTGTTTGTGGAACCATGAGAAAACTCTTGATTCCCGTTTAAATCTCTCCCAAGAAGTGAATAGCTACTGTTTGTTTATCTTGCCAAAGTCTTTTCAGTTTTCTGGAAGGACCATCAGCTCCACCTTCTCTGCAGGCTCTGAGGATCCTGCACATCGTAGTTCCAGCTTCTGTCACTCTACCTCGGGCTGTGCTGTCCTCTGTGCTCAGCCTCGCCGAGATGCGATGCTGCTCCGAGCACTCCCGCACGATCTCAGAACAAATTGGCCGAGGACTCAACAAGAAGTCACCAAAGGGCTGCTGGAGCAGAGGCCATAAATCTGATTTTTTAAATTGTTCCTCCACCTCCAATCCGCTGTGAGACCATGGGAAGATTCCTTCTGCTGTTTCCGATGCCCTTCTTCTCTCCATGGGTAGATGCATCTCTGAAGAGAACAGCACAAAGCTCTATCTGTCCCCTTTCAGCCCTGCTTTAGGTGCTGCTGCTCGAGCTCTCTGCGCTGCACATGCACACACACACGTGTGCGCGCATGCCTGGGGCTTAAGCCAGGCTGCCTCAAGTAACTGTTCGCCAAATGAGACCGATGATTTTCTTTTTGCTTGAGATCTTCCCGTTTGGTCAGTTGTTAGCCCTGTCTCTGTAGATTTAAACTCTTGCAATGATCCTGTAGCAAATCCTGTGGGCACCTACAGATTTTCAGAAGTCCCTTTATTTTGTGGGGTTCTGTATTAGCAAAAAGAAGCCTATTGAGCTTCATTGTCTTGTTTTTCTCCTCAGTTCCCACTCTTGATTATTTTTCCAGCCAACGCTCATTGAAGGTCCATAAATAATCATGTCAGAGCTGCAGACATCTTCCAACCCTTTTAGCTTTTTTTTCCAAAAGCCCCAGATACCATCCACGCTGACTGAAGCCAAGCACTGTGGAGGGTTGGTAAACTTGAAGCTTTCATTGCCTTCAATCTATAAAGGAAGAGAAAGCCAGAACATACTTTTATTGTGCACAAAGGGGATTCAGATCAAGGGGTTTGGATGAATTTCCTCGTCTTTCTTTGCTCCAAGGACTCCTTTCTTGAAACAAAGTAGATAATTTACTAGTGATTTGAGTGATAATGTGGAGCCAAATTCTTGGTGGTTTCTTTCAGTTAGTTCCCTCTGCAGAGAACTATGTTCTGGTGACATTTCGGCACTATGAAACAGTCACGGACAGATCCTGCTGAGAGCAACCGCTCGCGCTGCTGTACCTGGGGATTACATCCACGCCGGAGCACTATCAGGTCATCGGATTGAGCATAAACGCCAGGTCGGAGAAAATCCTCCTGAAATTTAATGTGATGACGGATAAGGGATGAATCACCTGATTAACAATGGGAGGATTTCAACAGCTTAGCTCTTTCTCCAAATCATTAAAAAGACATTAGTCCTGTTATTTTTTCCCCTTCATTCCTGCATCCTCTTATCTTTAGCACGGGGATAAGGCAAGGACAGGCAGAGATTCTCCTGTAGTGAGCAGGGTGAAAAGAACAAACTGGGCATAGAACAAGGATGAATTTCCAACACACATCCTAACACATCTAGCTCTGGTGGGACACAGGGATGAAGGAAATCTGTTTCACTTCTAACATGTTCAGCAGGATTTTGTCCTGAGGTTGAAGCACAACTTCCACTGGACAGGAGGGCACATCCACCTAGGCAGGCAGACAGATGTATCCCATCTCCGTTGAGAAATTTGCTGAGCCCAAGCCATGGCAGTGTCAGTAAAGAACTCCAGCTCCAGGATCAATGTAACATCTCGACAGTCCAGAGCAGTGTTTACATGCATTCACCTAAACACTAAAACAAGCGTCATATAAGAAAATTATCTCCAAGGTCTTCTTCACCAACATACCCTGTTATAGAAAGTTTTCCTCCTTCACTTGCATTAGTCAGATCTGTCAGCCATGTACCTATCATACTTCAACTCTTCTTGTACTCCCTGGGCAAAATAGTAATTTACAGTCTCACAAGGTCCAGTGAAATATCAAACAGGTTCAGAATTTGGCGTTGCATTTTTTTTGTTTTTATTACAGAAATAAAAATTGAGCCTGAGTTGCAGTTCCCAGTTTAGCCGCCCTCTGGCCCTTGAAATTGAGGTGGGAAAGGAGGAAAGTGTGTTTCTGCTGGGGTAGCTCTTTGCCACCTGGTTCCCATAGGCTTATATCCCTTCAAAGTGGTAAGTTTGGGGGGTTTCTGGTACGGTTTTGATTGTACTTCTCCTTTTTATTCTGAAGAAGAGTGCAGACCTTCAAAAGTAACTGTTTGGAGTGGTTTTGAGTGATATGCAAAGCTCTGTGTGAGGTTTTCAGATGCATCTGATTTGCTGTGTGTTTGGGATGCTGAGTGGTTTGATTCACAGAAGGAAAAAGGTGATTTCAAAAAACCCCTCCATGTTTATGGTCTTTGTTTGTCCTGTTGCGGTGAGGGACTCCTGAGCCCCAGACTAGCTGGGTAGTGCTTCTGTTGGTTGCTGCCTTGTCTGGGATCTGGTCTAACGTAGCCCTGAGCTCAGGTGGGATCTCTAAGAACTGTCACAATACATTTTTTTCTCTTGAACAGCATAAACTGTGAATAGCCAATACAAACAAAGGAAATGAGGGAAAAACAAGGGCACAAAAAATGATATAACTGGTCTAAGGTTGTGCAGTGCAGCTACAAATAGGCCACGTGTCTCTAATTCTGAGCTTAATGCCTTGCCCGTTTACCTGTATCTTACTCTGACCTCATCTGACCTCATCATCACTCCTCTGGGGTGATGCCATGGGGTCCAGCTATGCACAACACAGCCAAACCCAGCCGGTGGGGGGAAAACCACGCCGCTCACCTCAGAGCTCCCCTGGCATGGAATAAGAATGGCAGAGGCTATATTTGGTTAACTTTCTGCATTTTCAATTTTATGTTTTGCTTATTCAGGAGACCTCTGATAATGGACTAAGTCTATGGCTTGTATTAAAAAAACCCCAAACCTCTCAAGGCCGCAGTGCAAGGACCAGCAGGTCCTTAAAGTGCTGTACCAGCCCAGATATTACAGCGTGTAGCTGAAACTGGGGAAAAAAGGGAAAATGGCAATGTGAAAAGGGAAACTGAGGCAAGCGATCTTCCAGACCTGGCCCTGCAAACATCCACATGTACTTAATTTTAAGCGTGAGTGGTTCCTTAAAGTCTGTGATTTAAAGGATTACTTGTGCTTCAAATCAAATACACGTGTGGGGACCTGGATCTTCAGTCCTTCTGCGTGTGAATTGGCTGCTTCTAACTCGGAAGCACCTCTGTGCTCAGGTACCTCCATCGCCTGGGAACCACCACAACAACCTTACAGCAATGTCCAGGGGGTTGTATAGCCCCGGCACGTCAGATCCCTGCAGTTACCTGGGGCCTCTGCTACACTAGTGCAGGAAAAAGGGAGCGTTTAAGCTCTGCTGTTTCCATCCTTGGCACCTACCTGCACCCCGGGGTCGGTAAAATTTTGTTCTTTAGGAGCCCCTTCAACCAAGGGGCAGAAACTTACTCTCGCCACATTTTATTCATCGACCCTGAAAGGGCTTTCCTTTAAACCCCTCCCTTTCCCTCCCTTCTGTTGTTTTTGTGTAATGTAAGTAATTGCATTGGGTCTGCTTTGAGGCTGGGAATAATGATGCCATGCAAGACTGAGAACAACTTTCTTCTACCGGTTAAGATGTGTTAGCAAGGAGGAGGACACTGGCACTTGGCAGGAAAAAATACTCCTCTCACCCCCAATTATTAAAAATGTATCTCAATTTGAAGCATGAGGGGTTTATGTTCTCTTTTGAACCCTTGCCTGGCTTAAAATTGCATATTCTTTATCTTTATTCATGTCTAAGCTCTTTTTAAAAGTCCTCCTACGTGTCTTCAACAATATCTTGGAATAATGAGTCCCACTGTCTAATTATGAAGTATTTTTTTTCTCTCAAAGCTTTTTTTTTTCTTTTTTTAAATTGTGAAAAGTGAAGAAGTTACGCTCCAACCCCCCAGTACCTCTGCAGCAAGAACTCCAAACTCTGCTCTGAGTCGGGTTACGTCTGATCAGCAGCATCCTCTCTCAGCGGCTTATCACCAACTGCTCCTTACCGAAACCAGGGATAGAAACACGGCACTGGGCACTCAAATGAAATCAGGGAGTCGCATCACCTACCCCGTGCGCCCGCTCTAAGTGCAGAGCGGTGCAGTTTAACGGTTTCTGGAAGTGACTGCATCTTGTGTGCCGGGTGTGTGATTGCAGCAAATCAATGCACTGGAGTTTTCCCAGTTTCTCAGTCAGGCAACGGCGTGTGATTTATCAGCAGGAACCGCGCTACCAACATGTCCTCCAAATTAAAGAGAAAATGTTCCATCCTGCCTCATTTAAGCCAGGGAAAGGGGAGCCTGTTTTCTTTGCAGCTTTCTCCATCAGCTAGCCTCTGTCGCTGAATAAATTTACCTAGCTCTGGATTTGTCGTGCCTAACTTTATTGGAGACATCAGCCCTTTGGGGTGAGCAGAGACTTGGCTGCCCCAAGGCTGTCGGAGGCTTTTCCTGTTTCTGCTCCTCTTGGACCAGGCGCTGCCCTCCCCGAGCAAGGGGAGATGTTGCAGTAGTCTGGGGTGGGGAGGAGGGAACGGGAGAGGACGTGGAGCAGTTCGGAAGGGGCAGCACCGGGAGCTGGAGCCAGCCTGGGCTTTTTTCTTTCTCGAGAGAGTGTCAGGAGCTGCAAGAGCAGCTGGGGCTGAGTCTGTCACCCTGGACCACAGGTTGTGATTTACACCCTGAGGACAGCAGATGCTCCCTCTGCCTTTCTCTGTTGTTCAAGTGATGCAGAAGAACACGGCAGCAGCTCAGACTTGGTGTCATCCCTTTCCACCTGACACAGGCCCTCTGGTAGGGTTTTTTCCTTTTCCCCAATGTCCTTCTTGGTTTCTTTCCAATCTACCAGCATCAGTACAGATGTAGCGTGGGACCGAGTCCCAAAATTCACCTTTTTCTCAATCTTATTATCCATGGGGATGGGGCGGGGGGGGGCCTGGAAAACATCACGCAGTCATCCTTTGCAAGGTTTGGAGCTTGAACTGAAGCTCGCAGTCCGCTCCCCCTGCTCCCACACAGTGGGATGCTGTGAGACTCCGCAGCGCTGGTAGTGCCTAACGAGCAGAAATCGGCCGTGCCGCGGGGAGCGTTGTGTGGCGAGGGTTTTATGTAACGTGGGAGAATAGGGGAACCCAGTGTCTGAGCAGGGAAAATTGCTTATTCCATAATGACTGTTCCGCTGCCTAGTACAGAGTGGAATAATTAGGGTTTCTTTTCTCTTTAATTAGAAAATGGCAAACATAGATTAATCAATTACAAATGCCTCTTTATACTGCAGTGCACTGCAATTAACATTACTTAAATGTGTTAACAAAGTAGGAGGCCTGTATTTGTAAAGCAACTTCTTACTGCTTTTTCTTTCCCCGGTTTCCCGGCTCCCAACATGACGGAACCCTTTCCGTTTTCCCTTTCTGCTCTTGCCCCTGCTCCTTCTGCAGAGATTTAACAGCTCTAGATGAGACTTTTTAAACCATTATATGCCACATAGCGTTCGTGAAACTGCTCTTTCCAAAAAAGCCCTTTTGGCCGGGCTTGGAGGGCTGGAGGAATTAACCCGGGGAAGAAGTGGAATCGACATATTCACTGGGGTCGCACACTACAATAGCAGAGTAAAATCCAGGAAATACAATAACTTGATTCATTACTTGTTTCTTATGCCGCTGCCAAAAGCGTGATTAAGTCACAAAGAGTTCGATTAGGGACACTTAGTAACAAAACCCCAGCTCCATTGACATGGTCTATTTTCAGAGTACATCTAGTGCTTGTGCTCGCTGCTACGGGCCTCTTCCTCATTCGGCATTTAATAGCCGCCACCGCCGAACAAAAGTAGCGGAGGACCGACGAGGGGAGGGCGAGGGGAAGGTTGGGGGGAGGAAGCCGTTCGCATTCAAGTGCACGAATAATGAAGCAGCAGGAAAGGAGGGAAGGCAGGGTGGTCTGGCTGTCGGAGGCTGGCACCCGGGGTGCCTGGGTCCCGCTCCGCACCCCGATGCTGCCGGCGCGGTTCGCCTCGGCGCGGGTGCTCACCTGTGTCGGAGGCCGGAGAAGCGCCGTGTCTCCATGCATTGCTGCCATCTATTGGGAGGAATCGGCTCGCTCTCGCCCCGATTCCCATGCGGAGCCGCATTTCGGGAAGAGCATGGGACTTCCAGCCCCAGCTGCTAGGAGCTTGTAGGTATTACTGTGCCATGTGCCATGACCGCCTTGATGGGGGTGCTTCTACCCATAGGGCTTTAGGGCAGACCCTTTCTGCTCCCCTTGTGTCTTTGTGAATTCTGTGGTAGCCCCAAATTGCCCTCTCGGACTCCTCAGTGTTGGCGGCACTGAGGCAGCACCGGCGTTGCTGGATAATACTTAGTTTTTGTGGTGTAACGGTGGTTTTGTGCTGAAATGAATGGCCCTGTGGTGGTAACAAGTGTTGGATATGTAGAAATTGTTTGGAAGCGAGCAATCTTAAATTTGAATGCTCAAAAAAATCTGGTCATAGCATTGCTATTTGGGATGGATTTTGAAAAAAAAAAAACCAAACGAAACAACAACTGGTGACAGCAAAGAAACCTGTGGGCTCTGGAGAGGGAGAGGCGGGTGTGCACGTGGTGCATGTGCTGCTCTCCTGGTGTGCCCTGGCCGGGAGGTTTACAACCGTAGCAAGTGGCTATCAGGTTTCCGTAGGTGGTTGTCTCCTCCTTTCTTCTCCACTGTAATTTAAAGACGCTTAGCACCTTGGATCTGCCCCAAGATGAAATAAGTAGAGCAGGGTATGATATCACTCACACGTTCATCCCAACACGAAGCTAATGGAAAAACAGGTTTTGCTGTTAGGTCACGTCTTTGTCCAGGTGAAGACTAAGGCGCAGTTCAGCGTTTTCCGCCCTGCCTGGTGGTACTGCCGGTGTAGTGTGGCGTAGTGCTTTGTTTTGCAATGATCCCTCCAGCTCAAGGAGGTGGAAGGGGGGTTTATGGTGACACAGACACGAGCCACCCCACCTTGCCAAGAGCATCCCCATTCTCCACGAGATGGTCCCAGTCACCTCCCTTGGATCGGCGACAGGTTGTCCCCTTTTGTACTGCCCTTGGTGGTGGCTGGTTGCAAGATGCTGTCTTTTAGGGGGTGATGGGCACTGCATCAAATGAAACAGATGCTCCTTCCCAGCAAAATCTCTCAGGGACTAGCCAAATTTAGCAGCAGCGTTCTGCTCTCTTGCAAAGCAGCTCCATTCAAATTCACAGCTGGTGTGTTTCTACCTCCCATATCGTCACGCAGCTCCTCCAAGCCCCTCTCGCTTCTCCTTCAGGAGATGTAGTCAGGTTCCTGCTCTGCCAGCATCCAAGGAATGGGGCGTTCGGCTCCAGCCCCACTTTGTTTGAAGGGGAGAGGGCAGTATGTCACGTAGTGCATCTGCATCCCTTGGCTCCAGTAAGAAATATCTCATAAACCAGAAGTCATTTCTCAGAGAGTTTGTTGTACACCACCTGTGTTTTGTTCTCTGTTGGCACATTTCCCTAAGACCTCAGATAAAACTGAAAAGGGCTTTTATGTTTTATTTAGAAAATTTCTAGAACTGAGTCGGCGGAAAAGACTCCATCTTTAATACGCCTCACGTGCACTGCTCAGTGGCCTGGCTGCCAAAATCTGCCCTACCCAAGAGGGAGAACACCTGCAGCCATGTACGGAGAGATCTTTGCTGCTGTGGGCATCTTCTGGTGAAGGAGGTGGGCTCTCCAGACCCCAAGTGTTGGTAGGAAGCAGGAGCCTCTGTGCTTGCAGCGAGCCTGGCCCTTAGGAAGTGGTTGAGTTCTATCTGGTGACAAAGCTCAGCACGCACCGGACTACCTGCAGATCTGGGCCCCCAAGGACGGAGCCCCGTTGGCTTTCTATATAATTCCCTTTTTCTAACAAGCCAATATGTGCTCAGTTTGAGATGTAGCTGATTAGGGTGCTAGCTATCAAGTATGTGGTTTCAATTTGGGATGTTGCTGGCCATCCTCCCAGGAAAGATGCTTTGAACTGAAGCGGCGGCATGTGGCTCACCACAGCCCTGCTGACACAAGAGTTGCCGAGCCTTTGAGAGAAGAGGCAGAGAGCAGAGCTGCCTCCCCGCTCCTTTCATGCCGTTATGTTGTGAGGAAGCAGGGACCACAGAAACACGCTGGGTGGGAGGCTAAAGAGCTGTCTCTCCTCCCAGATATTGCCTGCCTTGGAACAAAAGTACGTGTGGGAGGGGTTGCATCTTATATGCTCGAGGATGCAAAGGCAAACAGCTTTGTTATAATGTCACCGATGATGATTTTGGAATTGATAAGGCCGAGGCAGCTGGCGCCTCACAGAGCAACGAGGAGCGCTGTCATGAGGGCGAGGGGGGAAGGAGACCAGATTTTGGGATGCCAAAGGGCTGTTGTTCTGGCGTTGGAAGAGGATGGGATGCAGCGATAAAGTAGGAGTGACTGGGAATGGGGCTGTGGATCGTGATCTACTGCTACCCAGGATGCCTGGGTCCCCATCGCCTTCTGATTACATCTGCACATCAGTTTTCCGCTCTGTAGAATGAGGAAAAGAGTTTGTGGGATGTCATTAATGAAGTAAACTTGAGCGTTGGAAAGAAAAAATGCACAATCCTTTTTATTTCTTGTGTTCACGCAGATTTTTCACTTTGTGGTTAAGATTAACTTGTCAGTTGGGCTTGTATTTATCCTCTTAGAAATAAATAGGGGAAACTGAGTCAACACATGAATGTAAATAGAATAAAATAAAATTTTATTGCCTGTTCAGCAGTAACATGTGCTTAGTGTATCATATAGCTTATGTATGTTTAAGTAGCTCTTGTCCAGCATAGTGTGCGTTTATGTAATAACTTAATTGGAAATGGGTTATGCTCGGGAGATTAACTTTGCAGTGTTGAATGCTTTCACTTTCCTGGAAACAAGTTCAATGCAGTAACTCCTGGTTAGGCCTCTTTTATTTAAAAAAAAAAAAAAAAAGAAAGAAAAAAAGAAAAGAAGCTGTTGAACATAAGATCTCTTGAAGATACAGTTTAAACCTCTCGTAAATGAGAAGGGCTGGGCCTGACCAGCATAACCTGGGAAGTGACAATTGCTTTTTCTGAGCAGGGGTCCTTGGGCATTCTGTTGCAGGCATGTTGAACTAAAGATCTGTGTGTTTCTTAACCAGGGAAGGTTTACTAAAGAAATAACTTGCAACTAACAAACATAAATAGACTGCACATAGCTTGAGTTCCAGCTTTGTCTTCTTTGTTTACCAGGAATTTGTCAGACAACTGTCTAGGGCTCTAATATAACCCATAGAGACTTCAGGCAGCTACATAATATATTGCAAGAAAAACTTTATGCGAGGCATCTCTTGCCCAGAAATTCACAGCCTGTGCTAGTGCTTCTTGTTTCTAACCATAACTGAGCTGAAGAACTCCCCTTACTTAATGACTGGTAAAAGCTGGTACGTTAACCGCTTTCTGACGTTTAATAGGTCACCCAGAGAATACGTGGTGGACCTCCTGGTTGCATGCTGTCCTGTGCGTGACCTCACAATTTCCTTCCCATTAAAAAATTTAAGAAAAAAAAAAAGGGAGTGGATCTTACCAACAAACCCAGTAGACTGTCAGTGAATGTAAGTCTGTAGATTTTATGTCGCTAAATTCTGGTGAGGCCTCCTGTGCCCAGGTCCCACGCTTAGAGGTGTCCGTAGGTGTTAGGATGCTGCTGGGGTACAGCCACCCCCTCCACCCCCCAGAGGAGCAATGGCTTTCGGTACGACGAGGGGCCTGTCGCCACGCAGGTGAAGACCCCGTGGATCGCTCTGGGAAGGGAGCAGGGCTGCCTGGGTGCTGAGGCTGGCGCTGCCTTTGCCGGCAGAAACGTGTAACAAGTGCAGCTCTATTCAGCCGGTTAATGAGGAAGCTGAGGCTAAAAGGCTGCCGGGGGGATGGGAGGGCAGGCACAAGTCTGCCGAATCCTTTGAACAGTTTGGACCAGCAACTGAAATGTATTTAACCGTTAGATATGAAACTCCAGCCTTTCTTGCCCCCAGCCCCCCCTTTTCAATTACCAGTTGGTCCCCAGGCTAACAGCCTGCTGATTCACTCACAGCGGCCATACAGCTGATGCTTCAGAAAGTCTCTGTGTTAATCTAATCCCTAAATAGCTCTGGTCTCCATCACAGTCGCAGCGGCGATTTCGGTTCCAAATTGTAATTTTATTCTTGTAGCCTCTGAAAAGTCAATAGGTTCCTGGAGGCGTTGCCTGCCCGTTGGGCAGCTCGGGTGGAAAAGGGCTATTGTAAACCCAATTTAACATGCCCTTCGGTATGGACGGGGCATGACCCAAAGGCTGCTGAAGTCAGAGAGGCTTTCCGAGAGCTCGGAGCGGGTTTTTGGAGCAGGGCTGTCGCAGGCTATTCTCAGTTTCTGTCTATATATTTAGATGGGATTCTGTGCCTCTATTAGGGCCTTTCACTGCTTCTCATAACCAGAGTAGCTGAGCAACTCTGCATTCTTTGCATCCTTGCCCAAATTTGCACTTTTATTCCCGGAAGCCATGCTGAAGTGCAGAGCTGGTGTGACGGGAATGAGTTTGCAGATTTTGCAGTGTGAGCTGGCTGCCTGGTGGCATTGTACACTAAAATAACCAAAACTCCAGACTATTTTTAGAACTAGAGCATTCTCAAAAGCTTCCTGCCTTGATTTCCCTACCTCCCCCCGCTATTGTTCACTACTTTGGGCTACACTGTTGCTCCAGGACTGGCCCCAAAAGCATACCTGTCCCAGAGAAAAAAATTCCATTTCTGTGACATGGCCTCTTGTATTACGTTGTTGTACCCGTGCCTCTGTCAGCCAGCTATTCAGGGCTGTTAATTACCTAGTCTTCGTCTTAAAGCTTTAGGAGATCTTTGCTACCCTGAATCCAGGCCATGGCGAGCATTTCCAAGTGAGACCATACTTCTTGCCTGTGATCTTTGGAAAAGATCTGAGCAATTTTCACTCACCATTCCAGGCCCCTTTCTCTCTCCTGAGAACCCATTCTGACAAGCAGGAGGCTTTCAGCAGAGCTCTGAAATCCCTCAAAATAATACCTGCAAATACCTATCATATACGATAAGAAGTTCTCCATAAGAAGAGGCAATCTTGGCTGAGAAATCAGGAGCTTCCTGCTCTAAGATTGCTAAAAGCTTTTCAAAGCTTTGGTGAGCTCCTTGGATTAGCTATTTGGTAGCTATTCCAGCGGTCACTGTGGAGCAAATTGTCTTGATCTGGGGCTGACTGGCCACCAGCCCGGTTGTCCTGTAGCCCCATGGACATAGTTCCCCAGCTATAGCAATCTGCACCGTCTGAGGTTTCAGAGCGTGGTTACTGTAGTGAAGGGCAGGGTGTATTTGGGAGGAGAGGAGGAATTTCCAAACAAATTGGCCAAAAGATGGAAAAGCAAGGGTGAAAATGGTAAAATCTATCCAGTCCTCCAGCTCATCTTTCGGAATAGCACAGGTTGGTTTCTAGTTTTCTCAGGCTTTGTCCAGCCACGTCTTAAATATCACAAGAGATTAAGCTTCAAATTACTTGCGTAGCTTGTCCAGCCAGGTCTTAAATATTTAGATCTTAAGTGAGCGAGTAGTGAGAGGCTGGTGCTGCCACGGGGTGCTGAGCAGTGGAGACACCCACCGGGTCCCTTCAGTGGGAAGGCAGCTGGCAGGAAACGGGCCCCTTCCTCAGGGTACGAATAAGTATTTCCTTGAGCGCAGGGATTAACAAAGCCTGGTTTCCCACAGATTTGTGTCTTGTGGGCAATTGTTAATCGTGATTGAAGCTTTTCCCACAACTGGGGCACTTGACATCTCCCCCCTTCTTCCCCCATGGAGTCTCTGGTATCCAGTGAGGAGTGATCAGATGCTGCAGGTTTTGAGCGGAGTGGGCTTTAGGGTTGTCTTCTAACAACTGTCCTTTCTAACAGCTTAGTTTTCACAAAGGTGATGGGGAACTCTGAGGCATTTATGTCCCCTCAAATGGAGCTGTAGGTGCCCAGAGAATGAAAATGGTCAGAAATGTGCACGTGCCCATGCGTGTACAGTGTGTTTGTAGAAATGTCATCTTGTTAAATCAGGCTAAAATTGCTAAGGATGGATTTGACTTCATAAACTTCATTGGGTTGTAGTTGACTTAGTGGTTTGGAGGGTTTTGTTTTGTTTTATGGGTTGGGGGTTTTTTGCTTTGTGGTAGATTTTTGTTTTATGTAGAGCCCAGTCTTGAATTTTTGGATGGAAAGCATGCAAGATTAAGTTCTGCTAATCTTGAAATGAGGATGGTGGGCATTATCCTGGCTTGCTTAGTATGGGCAGAGCAGGACCAAAGTCCTGATTTTTGTTTTATGATCTAGCTGAGATGTTAGTTTCTTGATATCGGCCATCCCTTGCGGATCAGGCTTTAAAGTCTCTGTATCGGTTTCCCAGCTGCTACATGGGGATAAAAGATCTCCTTTGTTCTATTTAAAATTAAAACTGTGAGCTAAGACAATGGAGTTTCCCAGAAGAAGACCCTTGGTGTTCAGGTGTTCGTGATGGACCAAGCTGCTGTGCCGTGCTGGGAGATGAAAACTAGAAATCCCCAGGCAAATCTTTCAATCTGCTGGCTTGAACTGGGGCAAATTCCCAGTTCATATAAGGCCTTTAAGATGCTTATTCTTATGGCTGCGCACCAGATAAGTGACAATTAGAAAAGACAATCAATTTGTGGCTGCTCTGGTTTTAGTTTCCATCTGATGCAACTGCAATCTGGAAGACAAATCTTAATTTAGGACTACAAAGGGATTGTTCTCTCAGAAGATAACACGCTGCCGGCCAGGCTGTTATCTTCCGTGAAAATTGATTGTCCCGTTTAGTGATGTCTCTATTTTCCTATAGCTGGTTCGGAAGGAGCTGCTGAAAAGCGAACTAAATCAAGGTGGCGGATGCTGTGATTGTTGCTGTGAGAGGACCGTTAATCATCCCACCTCTTCTCCCTTCACCTCCGCAGGCTCCCTAAAACTCACCAGTTTGCCATGACACAATAGGGATGTTTGACGCCCTGTTCCGTAAAATCAGCTTCCCTCTCGGGTTTGGTGAATGGTGTGAAAAAGGCAAAAGCCTGTCTTAAAAATGTGGACACTGGTGCTGTGATCTCTTCTGTATTACCTCTTGGTAATGGTGAGGAAATGAGTGGAGGTGAAATTTCCCATGGCGAATCCATAAGCCTCCTCGGAGACAGGGCACAGCCTCAGATTAGCTTCTTCGTTGTCACCCCCTTAGCGTCCTTTATCCTTTTCCCCTTCGCTCGGTCCGCTCCCTAGATTCCGATTTCTTTCTTTTACTTACATCCCTAGACCTCACCTGGCTAGCTGCTTTGACAACTCCTTTTCCTGTCTCTCTTCCTAATAAACGGGCCAAAACAGGTCTTCTGAGTAAGGTAAAAGATCAGGTTCTTCACTGTTCTGCTGGTTACTGCACTAGCGAGAAAGGTTGGAGCAGCTGTCAGATATTTATGCAAGCCCTTTTCCTTTTCTATTTTAAGTTCAGTTTTGATCAAAAAAGAGGGTGGGGGGAGAAAGGGGACGGGGGAAAGACATCAGCTTGAGAAACCACAATACATTATTCAGAGCTGCCTGCTTCTTTTTCCTACTCGTTTGCAAAAGTAGGTGTGAGGTGTAGCGGCGAAACGCGCTGTTCGAACTGAACCTGCTGAAGGAGACGGCAAGCAGAAGATCGGAGATGCTGACTTGCTTCTCTCCAAAACCCAGCCTTTCTCGCTGCCCAAACTGTGCTGCCGAGTTAATCATCATCTCCCTTGGAGGCCAACCCGCGGTGAACTTCAGCCAGACAATACACGCGACTCTTCACAGCCCTACTTATTTAGCAATGTGCAGGGTTTAACATCCAAAGCAGCAGATGGGGAGGATAGCAGGCGCTGTGGAGGGCGGCAGGCAGAGCAGGGTTGGGAACAAGCTGTTCGAGGCCTGTTTCTGCTTGGATTTAACCTCCCATCTGAACTGGAAGTAACGCTACGCTCAGCCCCAGCTCCGGACGCTCCCGTGGCTTCGCATCGCAAGTAGGACGTCGTAGGAGTGAGCACGGCAGACGCAGCAGCACCGTTGCTCTCTGTACAGGCTCGGAGAGGAAAGAGGTGTGTGGTGCTGCCTTTCCCTCTGGCTAGCGTAATAAATATTAACTCGTACGGTTTCCAAGGGCAGTGAAGCACAATCATTGTGGTTGAGGACATGGTGAGTGAGGATATGGGGGATACCTTTCCTTCTGAGACCATCGCTGAGCCAGGGTTTTACCAGGAGCCCTAAAAGGAGAAGAATGGCTGTAGTACTGATGTGCAACCTCGGAGCAAATACAGAATGTTTCCCTGTTTTCTTCTAAAAATACGCTGTGCATGTTTCTCCTGTGACAAACAGGTATTGCCTATGGGTGTCTTAGGGCAAGAAGCATCCAGTGGCTTATTCTGATGAATAAGAATATGGCTCATTTGGGTGCCTAGCCCAAAATCCAGGAGGTACCGTGATTTCAAGGGACCTTCAGCCTCTGCAGTCCTGGGGTTGCATCATCTGCAAGTCAACCTCTGGCACGGAGACCAGAGGCCGTAATCCCCGGGGGAGCTTTCCCATTTGCTTCTCTGTGTTTTGAATTACGCTCCACTCACTTAACTCCTCTTATCTAACAAGGCACCGTGTTATTTAGGCCTTGGCAATTAAAGGTTTTTCCATGAGAATAATCTTTCTAGCTTCTGAAAAATCACGGGGAAAGAATGATTCTCGTGTGAAGTGTTGTTGTCAGTACAGTAACCAGAATGTTTAATATACTAACTTTAGGATCTGTGACTTGTTACGGTAATAAAAAGAAAAAATACAAAATGACACTCTTGCAAAACAAATTCCAGTAACTATTGGCTAGAAAAGTTTCAAGAGACTTTCTCAAGAGTAAAGTGAGGAGGCTGCCATGTCATTCCCTTTGTTTTTTCTTTTTTTTTTTTTTTCTTTTTTTTTAAAAGGCTGCTGTGCAAATTGAAATGTATATTGCTGGCTGATGCCTGCTTGCCTTATTTCACACCTAGCGCTGAGGTCACCCTGCAAGAGGCTGAGCAGGGAATGCTCTCGCCTGCCTGTAAACAGGGGAAAGATCTTCCCAAGGATCCTTCCACAGCACACACAAAAAAAAAGCAAATTCATGATTCATGAAGGCTCTGGCCATAGATCTTGCAAAGAAATGCTTGGCAGCTTTAGAGAATAGCTGGGTTTATTTTAACCTTTAAGAATGACACCAATTTCACAGCTGTTAATGCTATGTGGCTCCTACGCTTTCCAATGCAAATTGCACATGAAGGGCTAATGCATTTTGATGAAGGAGGGGGGGTGAGGCAGAATCTCCATATTAATGTGCCAATATCTTTGTTCTGAAGTGTTTAATTTTATGCTTTAATGAGAGATCCTCTTTCTGGTTAAGGCAAGCCTTTGCAAGAAACTATTTAGATATTTGCTAGTGTCATCAGGCTCCGGAGCAGGGGGAGGGAAATGCTTCCTGCAGGCGCGGGGTGGGGGGTGCCTCTGCGGCAAAGGCTGTTGCAGGGGGAGTCCCACGTCGATGGGGGAGTCCCTGAGTGAAGGTCTCACCCAGGGCCCCTCCAAATCGGGTTTGGCATTAACTCTTGCTGCAGTCAAAAGAATTGGGGCTTTTGGAGGAACTGCCCGGTGAACTGCTGGGTGCAGGTGGACGGTCGAAGTGATGGGTGTCCGATGACTCTAAAATTTTGGGGGGGCTTCCTCCCTCTCTTCATCTGCGCCAGCATCTCTGAGCTCTGACTGCTTTTACTTCAGGTGCACAGCTCTGTCACTGGGTGCGAAACCTGGCGTTCTGTCTCCATGTGCATCCTCCAAGATGCATTACTCATCGGCGTGATGTGGGATAACCTGCCAAAGCATATTGCCGCGTGTAGATGCAACTTCCTCGCCTCCGTGGGCCACGTCCCGCCTCTGTAACTCCTCTTGGCTGGTGCTGTAGGGCTGGGACCGGGGCTGGCACATCTACCTGCCGAACGGAAGGGTTAAAAACCCTCTGACGCTTGTTTTTTCAGGTACAAATCCAGTCCGAGCCAGTGATAGCCGTGCTCGGTCAGAGTGGAGTAAAGCTGCCGGCCTGCCGCAGCAGCACCTTTAAAGGACTGTTTCACCTTCCCCAGGTGACTGTTCTCACTGCCTGGATCAGGCCAAGGTACCAGGAATTGAGTGCTGAAAGTTCTTTATGTATCTGATACGTGATGCACATCTGGTTTTAATCAAAATCCCATTGAAACAGGCAGTCAGGATTTAGAGCATAGGATTACAAGTAATACCGGGTTATTATTAGTAATCACTTTTCATCATGCTTTGCATTTACAAGATACAAAACAATCCCAGCAGAAATACACTAAAAGACATAATTCCTTTTATTAAAAAATCAAATTGTGCGAAGTGAATAAATCATGTAGTACTGTAACACGAGAAGACCTTTAACTTGCCTTCATTTATGTTTCCGATTAACTCAAACCCAGTAGAAGACAATAGTTGCAACCTGATGTTGGGCATTAAACAGTTGTACCTTAAATGTACAGCGGTCATGACACAATTAAACCTACTCTGACTTTTTGCATGTAAACCAGCGATATGAAATCCCTTTGTTTAATAAGATTTTGAGCAGATTTTGTTGTTGTTGTTGTTGTTGTTGCCAGGTTTATGGAGCGAAGGCCAAAGCTTGTAGATGGATCCAAGTGGCTTTGTTGGGGCAGACACCCAGGTAACTCTTAAATTGTATCCTGCCTTTTGGAACAAGTTCTGACATCACTTGCACCGGTGCAGCCGGGGTTATTCATTTGGGCTAAGCAAATTAAAAGGTTCTGCTTAGCCTCTCCCTTACTTTGCTTTTATACTGTCAGTGTAATTGAAGCTACTCCTGGTTTATAACTCTACGACAGGGAATTGCATCCAGACAGCGTGTAGTGACGCATCAGAGTGATGGCACAGATGAAGGGCTAATATTGAATTCGGCGGTTATACTAATGTACACCTGTTGAGGATCTGGTCCAGCGAGATGTGCGCAGGCGGCTGGCGAGCTGTCAAGGCCTCGAGACGGCGCAGGTTTGATCCTTCTACCGCACGGAGCGTTTCCCATCAGGTTCCGCGCACGTGTAGGTTGCGGCGAGGAGGGAGCGCGCTCTCCCCCTTGCTGGACACGGGTCCTGCTCCCCGCGAGCCTACCCCATCCCCACGGTGCCGCTCCGTGGCGGTTCTTTCCAGCCATCCCTTCTGCGCGTTAACAGAGTTAACTGCGGCGTGTCAGCGGCCGAGCCGCGAGGAAAGGGTGGGGTGGCTGCGTACGTGTGTGCCAAAGTGTCGCCGCCGCGAGAGGCGGCGTAAGAGGAGGTTCGTTTGCTTGGAAGGAGCAGACGTGCAGGGACGAACCAGCGGAGCGTTGCTAACTCCCGAGGTGATGCAGTTGCTCACGTCCCTCCGGAGCGGAGCGGAGCGAATGGAGGGGTCCTGTGCTGGGGAAGGGGGGCGGAAAGGTGGGCAGCGATCGAGTTACACGATGGCGGGGGGGCCGCTGCCCTCCAGCAGCCTCCAGCCAGGGAGCAGCTGAGCACAAAGCAGGGGGGTATTGACTTCGGGTTCCCCTCTTTTCCTTTTCCTTTTCTTTTTATTTTTTTTTCTTCCCCCCCACCCCCATATTTCTTATTGAAGTTGGACAAAAATCTTAACACCTTGGGAACAGCCTAAGAGCGGTACAATAGCGTGCGCTGTTCGAGTTAATAGGATCTCCTGAATCCAAATGGAAAGAAGGGGACGGTGCGCTCAGGGCTGACAGTGCCTTTCTTTTTTTTTTCTTTACACGTATCGGCCAGGAAACAAACCCTTCTACTTCAGGGCAGCATTTGACCTGTAAGGGAAGTGATGGGGGAAATTCTTCTAGCAGGTGATGCCAAGCCTTTAGTAATGAATAGTGGAACTTCTTTTGGGTTTTTATGTTTGGGGATTTTTATCTTCTGATGAGACCTCTAGGGTCTAGGCCAGCTGTGAACTGAGAACAGGAGGAGGGAAGATTTTTAGGGAAAAATCTTCTTGTGTCCCTAAAGCTTCTAGCAATGTTCTCAAAGGCATGACCCTGGCGTGGGGAAACCACCGATCTTTGAACAGCCTAATGATTCTGGCGGTGGTTATTTCTTTTTCCCTTTAAAAGCTTGAATACAGCAGAGAAGCCAACTCCTCTGCCATCGTACAGTGAGTGCAGAAAGGGAGTTACAGGGGGATTTTGCAGTTCTTGTTGCCTTCAGCATGCAAAATAAGTAATGCAAATATGCATTACTCAAATGTCTAATGCAGCAATTTGCTTGAGCAAGTCTCCTGCCGAATTTGACAGCAACTCAGTATGGGTCCTTCACGCCTGAATTAATTTTCCCAATTTCTTAAAGCAGTAACAAAGGTACTGCCTTCAGAAGGTCTTTTTGGAGACTCAATATCATGTTTTTCTGATATTATAATGGTTGCACGTGTCCTGATCCAATATATCCCACTGTATCCTAGTGCCCATTCCCATTACAAAACTGAACCTCGTCTTACAGTTAATCTCCTGTTATTGCTATCCGTAATTAAAACCGGTTGCTTTAAAAATTTGCAGCAGGTACAAATACTAAATATGTCCCTAAAGAATTAAATCAGCCCTGGAATAATGATATGAGAAAGAACAGAAAACGTGCTGGAAGAATTTTAGTATCTATAGGACCTACTTGCTACTACGTTTTCCTTACACTTGGACTCAGATCAGGTTGTATACGTGCTCAGAGGGCCAGGACAACCTGTTTTGTTTTGCAAAGTATTTCAGTTCAGATTGAAACACTAAAAAAGACAAGTGGGAATGTTCACCTTGGGGGTGAAGGGGTGGAGAAATCAGGCTTTGAGTTTGAATTTCAATTTTGTGGAAAATGCAATGCTTCCACTCCAAATAGGACTTAGATAGAATGGTGATTCATCCCCCATTGAAGTCAATGCCAGAGTTGCTTTTGATTTAATCAGAATCAAACCCCATGGGATTATTCTCACTTGCAAACTGGACTGGTCCTATTAAGTAGAGAAACCACAGGGCTTTTGCAGGGCTGCTGCTGCTTTTTTTTTTTTTTCTGCCTTTTTTTTTTTTTTTTTTATTTAATGAAATTGGCTCAGTGTCACAAAACTGAGACGAAACCCGAAACCCTTCTGTTTCAGTGCTTTTTGAATGTTCTTGGAACATCTGGCACAGCTGTTATTTTGACCCCAAGGCAGGAGTACAACCTCGCTCCTGTGCCTATTCCAATTGAAGCTGACACCAAATATGCCAACACGAATGGGGCTGCGCAGCCCGAACTGAGCTGTCAGCTCCCTCTCGGAAGAAACCGGAGCTCAGGGATGGGGCGAGGAACCAGAGCGGTCCCGTTGTCACCCTCAGAGCTGTCAAACCTAGGCAAAAAAAGGCAGGAATGAGGTAAAGCAGCGGGCTCTGTTTCTGGAGCTCTGCTAAGGAAGAGGCTACTTCTGCTTTTCTTTAAATTGCTTCCTTTTTGACTTAAATTTAGCCACCCATAAACCTGAATGAATGCCCACAGGACAAGGGGGTTTTTTGCACCTCCACTTCAATGGGATTTGTAGAATTGGTTCATCCAAACGGAACTTCTGCGCGTGGACGTATCTCTGAATCCGTTCGAGCTGCGTTTCCTTGCCTGGCACCGGAGAGCCAAGAGTGTTTTTCCTTTGACAGAAAAGATCGTGGGGATAGCTGAGCGAGAATCAACCACGCTCAAGATCCAAAAGCAGCTATCTCATCTCTGATCAGTAATACCTGATACCTAAATCTGTCGACTTATTCTAAGCTGCAGGAACTTGTAACTTTTTATCTGTAAATCTTTCTTCATGCACCTTCCCCATTTCCTTTCAGCTCTGAGGCTTAATACTACTGCTTATGCTTTCATCCCTTAAATACTCAGAGCCTTAAATTGTCTCTGGTATACGGGATAATCAGTTCTCTAGTGTGTTAATCCTCATTATCTGCCTATTAAAATGAAGATTAAATGAAGCATTAGGGTGCCTCCTCCCGTTATGAAATCTGAAAAACAGGATTGAATTGGGGGGAGGGGGGAGGGAAAACCACCAAACACCTAAAAATTGTTGCTTGCTTCACTGGGAAGCAGTAAAAGCAAGACCACGCTGAAGTCTCAGGTGCGGACGCGTGGTTTTGTTAACGTACTTGTGCAAGTGAGGGGAAGATCAGGAATGCAGCGCACGAGGAGTAAGGGTTTGGGCACCGAGAGGGTATTTGCATGTGCCTACGTGAGGTGTGCTGTGTGTGTACACGGGTTTGTGTTGCGCACACGTGCTTTGGCAGGCGAGAGGCGATGCCTCCCATCTGCACGCACGCAGGTACGTCCCCGTTGCCGTTCCGGGCGTTGGGGTGAGGTGCGGAGCTGACCCGCCGCGCGAAGGCTCGGTGCCAGCCCCCGTCGTACGTGCCGTACAAAAATGCCCCTTCCCTTCTTCCAGGCTGCTGTAACCCTGGGATAACTGCTGAACGGATGGGAAAATATCTGTTCTTAAAGGGCAGGTGATTTTTTTTTGGGGTGGGGGAAGTTTTAGGACTGCCCTGTCATTTCCTTGAGCTCAATTATCCATAGGAAGTCCCCCCCCCTCCCTTTCCCACCGCCTCTCCAAAGATTAACTTTTTGGTTATTGTTGTTTGGCAGGTACTTTTAATTGGCTGGAAAATATTCTTCCTGTGAAGTTGCAGTTTTCTGGGGCTTGAATGAGTCCAGTCTGCCATTGGCTCTGCCCAGCGCCTCCGGATTGGCTCGGCAGCCCGCGGGGGGGACCGATAAGGGCGGCTATAAAAGCCTTCGGCACCGCTCCTGGTCCCCCAGCGAACAGGAGCCAGAGGGGCCAGGCAGAGCAGAGCTGCAGCACGTCCCCGAGTCTCGTCCCCGAACCTCGGCAGACTCCTTTCTCTCTCCCCGCGAGCGCGTATCCAGATCCACATCTTTGCTCAAGCCGAAGTGGAAGAGGAGAGAGACACCAAACAACAAAAAACCAAAAAAAAAAAAAAAAAAAAAAAACAACCAACCAAAAAACCAAAAACCCACCCAAAAAACCACACTTAGCGGAAACTTGTCAGAGAATGCTCCTAAAGTCTGGTTTTCTCCTGCTGCTGGTGATCAGTGCATCTGCATCCTATGAAGCTGAACAGAATGACTCTGTGAGCCCCAGGAAACCCAGGGTTGCAGCCCAGAACTCAGGTAACACCCAGCAAGGAGGGCTTTGAGCCTGAACCCTGATGTGTTAAACTGTTTCAGATATCTCTACTGCTGATTTTTATTTCTTTTCTTTTTTTTTTTGTCTTTTCCCTTTTTTTTTCTTTTTTTTTTTTTTTTTCTTTTTTGCTTATAAACTTAAATGCTGGTAGGAATTTAAGGGTCTGATTCAGGAGGATATTGGTGCATAGCTGGACAAGATATCTTCTCCTTTCAGGAGCTGGGTCAGGGAACCGGTGTGTGATCTGCTTGCAGGATGCAATCCATTCTCTCTCCTCCTCCCCCCATCCACTAAATGAGTTCCATGTACTTTTTTTTTTTTTTTCCTGCTCTGCTTGCATGTATCTTTCTCTCGTCTCCAATTGCAATCATACTTTGATGTTAAATTCCTTGCTTTTTAGGAAGTTAGTAAAATCTGTGGGAATTTGACTGAACCATTGTTCTGACAAACATCTGTCTATTCAAAGAGAGGGAGAGAGATACGCGACTTTGAAGAATGCAGTAACCTAGAAACTGTCCACTGCTGGCATTTATTTTTAAAAACTGATTGCTATCAGTTAGATGGTACCATGAAAATATGATTGTGACATTTAGCAAACTTGCTTTTACAATGGATAAAAAAATTGCTGGCAAGTCAGCTCTGGATGCCTCCACTTTGTGCACTATAGATGCTTAGATAAGTTGGACACATTGTCTCGAACAATGGAAATTAAAAATCTGTCGTCTAGTATACTGCAAAGATACTAGGTCTCTAATTTGGAGCTCATTAACAGATGTCTTATTTTAGATCTGCAAGGCTCTGCAGCATTATACTAGGGTGTTTGCTCAATTTCCTTTTGTATTTGGTTGCTATAGAAACATAGGGTCTCACTATTGCACCGTGCCTAAAACAATAAAAGCTTAATGCATACTAAGTCTGCTGAAAGCAAAGTTATAATTTGAACCTGTGGAAACATAATTATGGGAATGACTTGTGCGATGGTGAGGTTATGAACTGGGGAGAGGATGATCTTGCTAAATATTTCTCCCTTCAGGCACGTAAGCAAGAGTGGAGAATGAGGAGGGGTTAATTGGGCGATTTTATTCTTTTAATTTTTTTTTTTCCTCCTCTTTTCTGTCAAGATCCCAGTTCTATAGATACATCTTTAGGCTAAACTTAGCTCTTAATAAGGTGTGTTCTCTTCCACTAAATGCAAATCCTCACTTTTCCCACACCTAGGATCTTGATGGGAGACACTGGCTTTGCATTTCTTCCTAAAGAATGTCTCGTAACATGAGCTGCAAAAGTAATGAATATGCCTTGCACAGACACATAAGGGGACAGATGTTCAGCTTACCAAAAAAGGTTAATCCCTACTAATTTCAGGGCAATCATGTGGCAATACTGCTGATTCATTGTTAAAATGCATAGTATCTGCACTAAAAAAGATGGGATGACATGGATACCCTCCTGTTCAGACTAAGTACTGCCTCAACGGTTTTAATTATACATGGTCAGCTCCATTACTTTAACTTTCTCTGCCCAAATGTCCCTTCTCTTTGCGAATCTTCAGCAACATGACCTTTCTAGGGTCTGCTTGCAAACTGCTGGGTACCAGGTTAGTATTTAGCACCAAGCTGCTCGTTCAATCCTTTGTGGTTCTGATAACTGGCACGCAAACTAAAGTCTTATTTCTGGATACTTCACGCCTTTTAGAAAAGCACACGTACCTCCAACGCTAGCAAAACCGGCGCTGCCTCGCAATCAGCGCAAATTTCATGCCAGCTTATCGGCAGCCGCCGTCACTTCAGTCTCATTTTCCGATGAGGTTTGTGAGCCAGGTGCTGCCGAGCTGCTCCGACCAACCTCCGGTCTAAGAGCGTGGAGGAGACCTCACCAGCCAGCGCTCTTCACGAGCCCGTCCTCATTACTTCTGCCTTCTTTAGAGGAACTCCAAATAAAGCTGTAAATGCATGCAGTCAGAATTAGGTTGGGATGGACCTGTAAGTCTCCATCTAGCCAAAGACTATCAGATGGTGCCTTTCTTTTAATCCATGTGCAACCAATTGAAGGTTTTGGTAGTTGCAGTTTCTGTTTCTTGATTTGCTGGTGATCTCTTGCGTGATTTCAGCTAATAACTCCCTTCGACGGTGCCTTTGGCATCTCCTTACCTCTCCCTCCAGTCCTAAAAAGCAACAAGGCTGCTGCTTGACTAGAGGTTGTGCCGGAGAAGGGCTTTACGGTGTCGGGCATCGGGGAGCGGCGCGTACTTAATGTTATGCCTGTGCCTCTCTCTGCAGCCGAGGTGGTTCGCTGTCTGAACAGTGCCCTCCAGGTGGGCTGCGGGGCGTTCGCCTGCCTGGAGAACTCCACGTGCGACACGGATGGCATGTATGACATCTGCAAGTCCTTCCTCTACAGTGCTGCTAAATTTGACACTCAGGTACAGTACGAGTATAAAGGGGACGAGAATAATACCTCGCTGTTAGAGGTGCCTGTTCATGCCCCGATTCAATAAAGTGCTTTTACAAGTCCTGCGACACTAAAGCACGTGCTTAAATGCTGTGCTGAGTGGACGCCTTAATTTCTCTGTCCTCATGGAGATGGGGTATGTCTAGGCTTAACCCTTCCTTTCTTGCAGCCCTTCCTGCTGCTTAGCTACTCCTCTGAACCATGATTTTGGTTTTTGGCTGCAAACGCGTCCTTCAGGGCTATTTTCTACAGTACATTTTCCACATACTGTATGCTATGTGTGAGGACTTGGCAAGGAGCGTTCTGTGGGGCGGAGAGCTAAGTTTCCTCTTCAGGAGGAAATATAAACGTTCTTCTAACAAAGTAAGTCTTCTGACTGTGTGACCTGGCACAGGGCTAGGATTTGAATTGGAAGTCTTTGGGCCTGGGAATGCACGGCCAGATCAGCCTCTCCGGAGCTGCAGTGGCTCGCAGCAGAATAAATAGGATAATATCAGAGGGCTGTGGCTCTGCCAAGGGCCCTTTTCCTTCGTACTTTCTTCCCAAAATGTGCACAGCCCCTCGTTCCCTGCACTCTCGCTCCCAAGGACGAACTTAAAAGCTCTTGAAGCATCTTGAGGTCTGGTGAACCAGATGCGTTAAATCGCTGGTATGCAGCGAGCAGTCCGGCCCCCTCCCAGAGGGCAGGATTGGCCCATCTCTGGTGCTGGCACTTCCAGGTCTGTTCACGCAAAGACTTCCATTGCCTAAATCTTCGGGAACAGGAGCTCCCTGTTCTCTGTGGACTGCGTGCATCCCAACTGAAACTGCTGTGAATATAACTGCGCAATAATTGCGAGCATGTAGGGTCCAGTTCCCTGCCGTGCTTGGTAAGGGACCTCCAGCAGGTCTGTAATTGCAGCGAGGGTAATTAATAGCAGCCAGCCAAGTATCAGTTAATACATCCCTTTCTATGAAATCTGTTGCAGTTTAAGGTTTTTCTTCTGTTCCCAGGGAAAAGCTTTTGTGAAAGAAAGCTTGAAATGCATCGCAAATGGGGTTACGTCCAAGGTGTTCCTTGCCATCCGGAGGTGCTCCACTTTCCAAAGAATGATCTCCGAAGTGCAAGAGGAGTGCTACAGCAAACTGGACATGTGCGGCATTGCGAAACGAAATCCTGAAGCCATCACGGAGGTCGTCCAGCTTCCAAATCAGTTCTCAAACCGGTACGTGGAGCTTTCCTCAGCTGAAATGCATCAAATGCATCTGTGAAGCACAGAGAAAGAAACGAGAGGAACCAAGTTGACTAACTTCTTACGAGTCCTAACATAGCTTAGCCTCAGTTATGTTCTCTGCTTTTTCAAATCCTTGTTAAGTTTTACCAGCATTCTTCTGATTCTCTTTTTGGTAAATACACTTATAAACATCTCCAGGGGAGAATCATAAAATTAACTAGACATACATTACTTCAAAGCCTGGAGCTTGTTTAAATGTTAGTTCTTTTAGTTCGAATGCAGTATAATGGTAAACAGAGCTTTTAAATACCAAACCATCAAATGATTAATACAGCATCTCTGGCATATTGAGCACTTAAGAGCTTCTCAACCTCTTGCAACTTCATTCACTTCTTCAGACTGCAGCCATCCCTTTTTGGGGTTCATTTGGCACCTAGCAAACGAGGCATTGCCCTCTGACTTGCTGTGGCAATGTGGAGAACTAGGAAAGCTTAAAGGGATCCAGCGAACAGGCTCCTCTCTGACCTGATTCTGCCACGATCCAGCAGTTCATATTCCTGGGGATGGACTGGGGTTCTTAATGGTCCCTTTTAGGGTTGTCTTCACCCCTGTTCCTTCTTGATAGCAAAGGCTGCCTGCAGAAATGGGCCCGTGACGCTGCTCTCCGGCATCTTTATCTGAGCACAGAACTGCCCTGTCCCCATCCTCCAAGGACAAGGGACAGAGAGAGGCTTCAGGGAGCTACTGCAGTCTGCGCAGTCACGCTGCAAGGGCAGGGATTTCTTCCTCTAAATCCTGGAACAATCAGTGCTGAGTCTTGTGATTGGGATAAAAGGGATCTTTTTGAACAGTTTGAGTAAATATGCTCTAGAATTTGAGTGCAAACAGACCAAGCTGCAATTTAACGTGTTGGCTGGCTGCGGCGAATGCCACAGCTCCTCTGGGGTGGCTGTTTGACTTGAGCTAGAAGCATCTTAAACCTCCAGACCTGTCCTAGGACAGGAATAGCAAGTGATACATAGATGCTGCGTCTCTGACCAGCACAAATTTATTATAGAAAACTCTATTGTAGATATTGTATCCAGAAAATTATGCTTGTGGGAAGGTGAAAATTACACTTGTGTGTCTTTCCCCTCTTCCCACAAGCAAATTTGGAAGAGGTTTGCTTGAGTGTTCCCCAAGGGCTGGGACGAGGAGCCGGCAGCACTGTGGCATCAGTGTTTCACAGGCAGAAAGAGCAGTTCAGGTTAATAGGCTGGACTGTGGGGTTAAACAGCCCTTGGCGGGGCTGTAGGAGCATTGGGGTGAGGGGAGGACGTGCGGACACGTGAGTGAGGGAGGACGCAGCGATAGCGGCAGCGGTGTTATACGTGTTGGGGATGTTCCTCTCCAGGGGACTGAGCCTGAACCGGAGCCGCTGTCTGCCGAGGCAGAGGGAACTCCTCCCCCACAGCCGCCAACCCTTGTCGAAGCCAAAGGATATTATGACATGTTGAGTAACAAAAGCAGCAGGATTTCCCAGCTAATAGTTTACATTGAGGTCTCCTAAAGCATCCTGCTTTCCCAGCCCCTGTCCCAACATAGCCACAGAATAAGAATGTGCCACTTGGCCTGGGACACTGAGAGGAAGTAGTTAAAGGTCATAGCATCTTCCTGTGATTTAATCTCATGGCAGGAGCAGGAGAAGAGGAAAGCCTTGTTGCCTTTGCTTGCCGTCTAGCTACTGAACGGCACTAGCGAGCTGTTTGATTGCAGCTCCAGCTATGGAAACCACCGAGCTGTGTTTGTCTGAAGGAGGTGTAGGCAGCGCAGCAGAGGAAGGTAGGTAGGATCTGTTCCTCCCGTCCTGTTGCTCTGGGACTGATTTAAGCTGGATGCGTGGCTTGCACAGATGTATTCATCATCAGCTCCTGTGCACGCTTCAGACCCTCATAGTAGCACTGCAGAGTTGTGCTTGCACTGTGCTCCACCGTGCCAAAGCCTGGTCCTTTTGTACTTCAAGTGTGGCAGAAACTTTAACCTCACCTGACCTCCACTGGCTGCTCTAAAGGCCAGAGCCGAGAGTTAGGAAAGGAGTTTGAATGAGAACTCTCATTTCCCTCTTCCTTCCCCTCCTCCACCTGCAGGTTATTCTCTTCTGTGCTCCTGTGGAAAAATGTCACGGTGACCTTAAAGGCTTAAAATAAGTTCCCCGACGTCCTTTCAGGCAGAAGTAGCCCAGCAAATACGGGACTGCTCCTCTTTTCCCAACTGTCTCTCCCTAGGCAGATGTTCTCTCGTACAGTGAGGTCCCACTTGCCAGCTTTGCTCTCGCCGCCCGAGCCGGCCGTGCACGTGGGGCTGTGCTGATTTTGCCTCAGCCCTGCGGAGGATCGTTCCTTTGAGCGCTGTTCTCCGCTCGGCTCAAGCAGCGCTGGGGAAACAGATCAGCACATTTTCCTGGCTCCCTCCGTGAGCACGGAACACGTACTCGAGGCCGCTGGAAGGCGAAAATGCAGCGGCAGGCTGTAGAGGAGGCAGGCACAGGCAACAGGGCAAAGCATAAGGTCCTCGCTCCTGATTTAATGCATGGTCAGCTTGTTGGAAGGGACAACTGATTGTGTGTCCTACAGATCTGTCCCCAGGGAATATGTGCATCTGTCAGGCTCTGACTTGGACTGAGCTTGCTTCTCCCTCTTCGGGTGCCTTGCTAAGGGCTGCGCGGGGAGGGGAAGGGAGAGGGACAAAAGGGAGCGGTGCCACAGGGATGGACACGTTCACAGGAAGGGTCGTGCTGGCTCGGACCGGTGGTCTGGCTAGTCTGTTATCCTGTCTGGTGACGGGCAGTATCTGTCTATTAGAAAGATGCAATTATTTTTCTTCCTAAAGCTCTAGAAACTGGGGTTGTTAGCAGAGAGTGACACACACGCTTAAGCCAATTACCACGTCGTCTTAGCTCCTCGCTCTCACCTCCTTCCCGATCCACCAAGGTAACACCAAAATCACTTGTGCTTACAGCCTTACCTTTTGGAGCTGGAGCAGCTGCTCCTTTGGGACACCTAAATTAGCAGTTCGAGAGGTTGTGTTCCCTCCGTGCATCACGGGCACAGCATCTCCAGGTCCAGGGCGTTTCTTAGCTGCAGTGAGAATATGCACATCGTGCACTGTCGAAAACCAATTTCAAACACACCCTGAATGACTTAAAATTCTGATTCTCATAGTTTTTATCGCTTGGACTGGTCTTCTGGTTTGAGGTCAGCTCGTACCTCGTTTCTTTGGTCTTGCTGGGAGATGCCTTGGAATAACGGCTGGTAACTCTCGTGCAGGTATTACAACAAGCTGGTGAGAAGCTTACTGGAGTGTGATGAAGAGACTGTCAGCACCATCAAGGACAGCTTGATGGAGAAGATCGGGCCCAACATGGCAAGCCTCTTCCACCTGCTGCAGACTGATCACTGCGCCCAAGGCCACCCGCGCGCTGACTTCACCAGGAGACGCATCACCGAGCCGCAGAAGCTCAAACTCTACTTCAGGAACCTCCGAGGTGAGGGGTCCGTCCCGGCCCACGCAAAGCGCAGCTCCGCCGAAAGCGCGTAACGCCTCGGGGGAGCGACAATGGGTGTGTAAGGGATGCTAAGCACTACCAAAGCTGAAGTCTCTCTTCTAGAAGAGTAATGCACCCAAACCAAGTGTACTGTAGCTAGTTTTAATAACGACTAGGAACTGGTTTTAGATTTAGTCATTAATATTTTCTATTCCTCTCGAACAAAACTTTTGCATGGATCTGTGTTCAGTGTCTCAGCTTTCCTGCCGTCAAAACGTCTGCGTCTCTTTTTTTTTCCCCCACAAAAAGACACCCCGAACGATCTTAGTCTTAAATACAACCGTACAGTAGTCAGGCCTTCAGACACCAAACTCTAAACGTACTGTAGCACTAACACCATTGAAGTCTGAAGATTTGGCACCAAGGAAAATAGCTTATTCTCTCTCGTAGTAAGCTGGTAGGCGACGATAGATGCACTAATAACTATTGCACATCCTAAAGATGTCAATGGAATTCGTGTTATGAATCTGTGCTGGCCATGGACGAATATGAATGTCATATTCCTGGTCTCTTAGTGTCATACAGTCCTAATCCTTCCAACACAGCTCCGTTAACCCCTTGATTTACCCAACTCGCTGGCTGGGGGGGATGCTAGTCACCGTGACCTGGCACCACAGTGCAAAATGAGTTAAAGCTGCCCCCCCCTCCCCGACACACACCAAATCAGGAAAGGAACATTTTGTACTACGGAAATGATTAAAAGAGGTGCCAGTCTATGGTTGAAGCTAGTCAGAAGGTTACATAATCTTGCATTGTATTTAAAAGCTAACATCTATGTACTGTATTTAACTGTCTAAAGCTTTAAAAGAAATCTAAGAAAAACAAACCCTGTCTTAAGACTAGAGTATTAAAGGTCTTGCTCTAACTGTGGTATAAATAGTTTTAAAATCTGTCATGTACTGTACATAAATTCCACGAGAGTCTGCTTAAAAGGAGCAGAATATAATAACTTTATTGCATAAACTTAGTTTTGTAAGTTAGTTATTTCTTTTTTCCTGGAAACAGTATCTCTGTCATATTCAAGAGTTCACGTTCTACTCTGTGGCCTTTTTCTAATGGAAGAGAGAAAATGTTTAGGACAGAAATTATTAAGACAGGGCCAGAAACAAGCCTCTCTTCTCATAGTTAATAATGGGGGGGAAAAAAAGGAAAAAACAACAAAAAAAAAGAGTTCAGCCTGGCCAGTGCTATCTCCACAGAGCTGCTGGGAGACGTAGTTCTACCCAAGGCACGAGCGCTGCTGGAGAGCTGTTTGGGGAATGACCGGGTGGCTGACGGAAAGCTGCTCTGGGATCTCGTAGCTGCCACAGGGTAAAACTTCCTGTAGAAAGTTGATTTCTGGGGAAAGGCAGGAAAAAATCCTTACATTCTCTTAAGCTTCAGAAGTAAAGCCACGTGCCTGCCTTGGAGAAGACACACACGATAACGCTCTCGGATCTGCTTTTCCCCCCCGTCCACCTCTTCGCGATCAGGAGCGGAGCAGCCGGTCCCGCGGCGGTAGCCGGGGGCCTCCCCCAAACGCCGCTCTCCGCACAGTAGTCTGGCCCGGCTTCCGTGAGCCAAAAAAAGCCACATCGTGGCACGCGATCAACAAGGCCAGTTCCACGCTCCAAATCTATCCCGTGAAGAGTCCGTCTGCAGAGTGGATGACTCTTGCTCAACTAGCTAGAGAGCTAATAAAGGAGGGATCTATTTTTCTTTTCAAAATCTAAAGCAATATAACTTTTTTTTTTTTTTAAACCACAAAGCCTTTAAACAATAACTTGCTGCTAATATATTGAAACCAGATGCAGTGGCAGTATTTCTAATATTGCTGTCTTCATTAAATGTAGCCCAAAAGTGCTGTCGTAAAATTGTAAGCAGCAAAAAATGTTGCTGACGTAACTGGGTTGTTATTTTTTTTTATTTTATTTTTTTTTTAAATACTCTGAATCGTGCCGTCCAGGGCAAGCAAGATGCAATATTGCTCGTTCTTAAATCACAGTCAGGTATATAGAGTCCAACACAAGTTTTGCAAGGTGAAAACCAAAGGCCCCTTGAATATCCTGACCCTAAAAGTTCGGCTTATGCTTAGGAAGTGCTCCCAGGACTGCGCTTGTGCGACTCTCCTCCCTACACCGTGACCCCTCGGAGATGGGGATCACTGACTAGGGACGTCTGCTGAGGTTTGCGTATCGAGTGCGTGCTGCTGTTTGGGGAAATAGTTACAAAAAGGTCTTTACCTGGCTGGCGGCAGTGTCCGAACAAGGGCCGGGAAGCCGGGTACCGTTCTGGGTACCCACCTCCTGTGGGCTCACGCCAGCAGAGCTCGCTGAGGACATCTAGCAGCCACGATTTGCCATGGAGATGCTCCTAATGGCAAGCGGCTGCTCTGTTCCTTTGTGCACCCTTTTCCATAAATCCCAAAGAAGGAAGTTTATAAAGTCGATTTGGGGCTGGGGAGGAGGGTTACGGTTACCCCAAACCCTTTGTCTTTGGGTTGCCATCACTGACTTTCTTCTTCCAGTAGGAATTTAAACTTGTCCCCTTAATATGGGTGGGAAGATGACTGGGAAAATAATCCCCCCCCATTCGATTTGCTCTGGTGTCATGGGCAAAACCCCCCCCGTGCAAACCAAAGCTCTGCCCGCCCGCACGGGCGCTCGCCCACCCCGCGTCGGGGAGAGCCTCAACTACATCACGAGATTTTTCAGCTGCTTTAATACGTCACTTTTTTTTCTTACGCTGAAGTAGTAAGGCAGCCGCACGCACGCATCCGTGAAGTCAACAGGCCTGGGGCTCACCTTGCCTGACTTTCCATCTCGCCCAAGCTGGTGGCGTAAAGCTCGCTCTGAGCAGGGGAGGGGGACGTGGAGGGGGGAGGCGCTTCCCACGGCCTGGGGAGGATGCCTGATTTTAGGGGGGGTGTGACTTAGGTGAGAGAGGTCCCCCTGGGGCTGGGGAATGAGTCTCAATATCGAGTCCAGCTATTTCACCTTTTATTTAATCTTCAATGCTTTATTTTATTTTATTTTTTTAATCTTGCGTTCATTGCAAAATGATTTCTCTTGGGGGCGGGGAGGGGCTTATCTAGAAATGTTTGCATGATTCTCATTGTGATTTGTTTGCACTTTAGATGTTTTGTGCCATTATAAATTTGCATTATGTATTTATAATTTAAAGATACTTAGAAGGGGGAGAGAGTTTGGGTTGGTTTTTGGTTTTTTTTTTTTTGCTGAGTACTGGAATAAACAGTGAGCATATCTGGTATATGTCATTATTTATTGTTTAAATTACATTTTTAAAGCTCAGTGTGTTCATATAAAGGTTATTTGAAACATATCATAGTAATGAGAAAGATGCAAGTTATTTTCTTTGCTTATTTTTATAATTAAAGATGCATAACATAATGAGGCCCATGTTGGATTTTCTTCTGCAATGAAATAAAATGTCAAATTTAAGGGGTTTTAGTGTCTGAGTCTTTTGTTGAACCTTACTGCGACCGCCGATGACGGTGCTGCCAACAAACAAGTTGTTACGCTTCGACTGAGCATCGTAGCTTTTACGTCCGCTCTGGATGCTGAGTATCTCGGGTTCAGATCCCGCGGGGGTGGAGGTGTGAAGTCAGAGGTTGGGCTCGCACGCTCTTCATCTCGTGATGCTGCTCAGCGGGGAGGCTGGAGAAAAATCCTCTGGGTACGTTTGCTCTGACCAAACCGGGAGCAGCTGGGAGTCCCAGCATGAGTAAAGCTGTGGTAATGGTTCTCCTTTCCAGTGGCCTGACCTTGTAAATTGGTTCTTATTTAGCCTGATAACAAAATCAAGGCAGAACTATTTTTTTAATGAATGCATCCAAAACAGCATTGCAGGAAAAAGAAAATGCTTTGATTTTGGCTTTGATGTATGTGGAAACGTGCATTTACACTTCATTCAGGAAATCTTTAATTTCCAGTGGAAGATCAAAAAAAGTTTAATACTCATCAGAGGAAGACTGGCAGACTAATTCAGACTCACTGCTCCAAAAGCTGCCGCAAAGCTTAAAAACTGTTTCCTCCCATCGCAGTAGAGTAAGGCTTGTCCAGGAGACCCAAAGAATAAATATTAGCAATACAGGTGGATTAAAAAAACCCTCTTCCTTCTTGTTTTGCCCAGCAACGTCAAAATTACTTTCAAATGGGGCTTTTAACACGTTGCTTTTGTTGAAATCCCTTTTTACTCAAAAGCTAAGTTCATAATAAGGTACAGCAGCTTACCAAAATCAGAATTCAGCATTCTTTGCAGGCAAATAAGCTGCTGTTGGTCACAGCACTGAGGGTCGATGAGCCAGAGCGACGCTTGTTGAACATTTTACAATGGAGCACAAAACCCGTTCCCGTCTATAAACAAGTGCCCCTGAGCCGTCCGACGTGCCAGAGGTCTCAGAAATGGATGTGACCCTCTGGTTTTTTTAATTTGCTTCTCCATGAGCAGGAATCCCCAAAGCACTTGCTGAACATGTGCATTCACTCACCCACCTCTAAATCACCGGCTGCTCGGGAGCCGAAGCAGCCAAGGGAACAGCGTTCCGATAGGAACGACAAAAGTTTTAGGGGTAAACAGTGAATTATATGTTGCTTGAAACAAGGCCAGTTGCATTTCTGCTCTTGCAAAAAGTGCCTTGGAACTAGTACAGATGCCACGCTTCCAAAAGCTGGCCCTCACAGCTATTTTGTAATTAATAACCACTATAAAATAATTACTGTCAATACAATGTACTCTTCACATGACATCTTCATAAATCTCAGCCTGTATGGCTTCCTTGTCAGCAAACCACAGCCCTACAGGGAAATTGCTCGTAGAGAATTGGAGGATTTTGTTGCCCCAACGCATGGCGTCCCTTAGAAATCTGGACATTTCTATAAAAATTCTCCACAAGAAATTCTGTTTGAAACGCTGCTAATTCTGGGTTGGGTTGGTTTGTTGGTTTTTTTTTTCTTTCTCCCCTGAGCTCCCCTGAGTGCTAAAAAGCTAAAAGGAGTCAATGACACGAGAACTCTCCAGTGAGATCAACTGTGCTCCTCCAGAGAGAGCAGCACTACAATACAGGTTTTCCTTTCTCCTCCCAAACTCAAGACTGACCTCATGGTGGGGATTATGTATCCTCTAGGTAAAAATGTCAAAAATTCATTTACATAGCGTATAAAGCAGGCAATGCAAGTCAAGTGAAGTTCTTTAAACAGAACAATGGTATAATCAGGCTGTTTGGAGATGATGACGATGATGATGATGATGATGATGATGATTGTTATTTTTTTTCAGGGGAATTTTTTTACCTGCCCTCCCCAACTGCAACAATTTTTCTGAAGTGCAACAACTCCCCAAGAGTTAGGAAAAACCCCTGACATGTTTAGACCAGTGCTAGTAACTAGGGGCTTGATTTCCAAAAACCTGGCAGCAGCAGGAGTCTCATCAAAACAGGCACCAGCATGGACGGACTGGGCAGAAAACAGCTCCGAGAAAAGGAAATCTCGGCTCGGTGCAGAGCTCGGAGTGCATTAAAGTCCCAGTTATCATCTTCAAATGGAACAAACAGCCCAGGAGTTAATTTGGTTTGGCCGAAGCCCAAAGTACATGATTGACTGATGTTCTTGTCTTGTCCTTTTTTTTTTTTTTTTTTTTAAGTTTCATTACAAAACAAGGGGAAAATCATTTCAGATTTTCCTGGTCCTCACCCTTCCTGCTTGCTTGGCTGTTCTGAGCAAGGGGGGAGAGAGAGAAAGGGCGAGAGTGGGAGAGGAGGAGGGTGATCTTTGGCGCTTCAGATGACCCTGGGCAAAGTGATGGGAGTGAAATTTGGGAACAGGCTTCACTTCCTGCCTCCCGTGAACTTAGAAAAATAAAAAGCAGGAAAAAAAAAAATAACCAACCACCAACCCTTCCACAGTATAATAAAGGACATTGTCATTGCCATCATGATTCAGCCAGTACGACCGGGAATATGAAAGAAGTTTAAAAAAAAAAAAAAAAAACCAAAAAAACAAACCCCACACAAAAAGTGAAGTAGGATGCTAAAAATATAATTAAAGTGCGAACAAATTGACTCCGCAGTGGTCGTTCCCATCGCGGGAGGTTCAATGGGCGAGATGCAAAAGGAAAAGGCAGAAGAAACGCAAATGGCAGCAGACTTTGCCGTGTTCCAAACTGGGGGAGCTGCAGGACACCCAGCTATACGGATACAGTCGGGATTTGTCATATATGTCCGTGTAAAGCAATGGCCAAAATTATACTGATGGATGGGGGGGACGACACTGCTCGAAATCCCTCTCTTTCCAAGGCCGATCGGAGGGATGCTCATCGCGTACGGAAAGCTGACAGACGGTATTGCTCGACACCATAAGCCACTCACCAAAATTACTTTCTTTCACCAAATCAGCATTTTCCAAGGACACGACTCTTCTGCACCCCGTTGACAAAGCACAAACCTGCATTTTCAAATGGGCTCCTCCTGGCCAAGGCCAAGTCAGGCGCTGGAGATGGGGGTCAGATAATTGTGGCTGTAAACTCCCTTATCTCGGCGACGGAGCGGGAGCCGCGCTGCAGGCAGCTGGAGAACCTGAGGCAGAAAATACCTGCGAGAGACACGGGGGTTTTAGTCCAGACAACGGCTGGAAAAACAAGTAAAACCTGTATGAGTTCATGGTGGGGGGGAGGAATTATTTTCAAATAGATGGGTTTGTTGGGGGGGGGGGGGCTTTTTTTTTTATTTTTTTATTTTATTTCTAAGCAGACTGAGATGCCAGGACAGCCCTGCTCTTCTCTCCATGTGCTGTTTGGCTTGGAGTAATCAGCCGGGCTCAAGAAAATCCTCAGCCATCTCCAGGCAGTCGTACCGAAACCCCAGCACCATTTTGCTCTCAACCAGGGACTTTAGACAGAAAGCGCCCAGCTATTTATTTTTATTACTGTGCTGATAATTAATCCTAGAAGTTTTTTTAGGACTTTAAAAAAAAAATCTTCTGAGCCGTTGTTTGCTTAACTGTTTCACATATGTGGCTTAGAATCACTTTTATTCGCTGGCCATGATTTTCATGGGAATGAGGTGTCTGTCTGTGGGATTCGCGTTCACATTCGTGGCTAATTATCTGGAAAAAAGTCCCTTTGATCTTTTCCTAAATATGCCTTTATTCCTACAGCCACAGCGAAGAGCACGGCCCCCACAGGGTCGACTCTAGAGAAGCCGCAAACATGAAAATTTAAAAAAAATTAAATGAATCTGAACAATAAGAGAGGAATACAGATGTTTTCTTGGGTTTATCACTCCTCCAGCACATCTGCTCACTCCAGCGCTGCCATGCACAAGTTAACACGAGCATCGCTCCACTCTCTGCCCCGCCAACCTCCCCCTTCGCCCTCCGTCTCCCGCCACACGGCCGCGACTCTTTCCTGCCCGAGGTAAATCTTTCCTTCCTTTGGGCAAAGGCACCGTCCTCAGGAAGAAGGAAGGAGGAGGCTGAGGGTCCCGGCGGCTCTCGGAAACGTGTGTGACGGGCGGAGGTGGAGCTGCCATCGGTGAGTCAAGAGAGCCCCAACGACGCACGAGCGTTTTCCTCCTCGTCACTCGCGCGGGTGCCGGTGGGGACGGACACCCCAGCCCCGCTGACACGGTTCAGGCTTTGATTGATGGAGCTGGAGCGGGCAGATGGTTTATCGCTGCGTCAGAGGAAAGGGCTCCGGGCAGATCCACCCAGGGAGCCCCCAGGGAGATGCACCAGCCCCGGAGCTGAATTCCCAGGTCAGGGAGCAAACTTCCCTTAAGGATGGGGAGTGGTACGCTCTGGCCGAAAAAATGAGATTACCAGAAGGACAATATTGGTTTTTCCTCTGGTGTGGAAAGGCGTTCTGCTCTGCTCCCAGCATTGTGAGGCTTTATTCTTCCTAGGGGTGTATCTGGAGTTCACGGAGCCTGAGGCTCACCCCATCGTTAGTCACTAATCGGAGTCAAGTACGAGGGACCTTTCACTTGAAGCCTCGGGGCCCCTCGGTGCTCCGGGAAAGACCAGCATCCAGAGGAATTTTCTACAAATACTCTGGATTTTCCAGGCATCCCCTTTTGGAGCCGCTCGGGACACTTTGACAAAGCCGCGGCTTCGGTTCCCCGGTATTCAGCGAGGCTGAACAAGCAGATCGACACCACCTGCGAGAACCCCAGCCCCGAACATCAGCCCTTCTCCAGCGCAACGGGCCACAGCTGCCACCCACGTCCCATTTACGTGCCACTGAGTGGCCAGGAGCATCTGGCTGCAACGTCTCCCAAATTTCACATCCAAGCACAGCTAAAAAAGTCACGTCAGTGTCGTAGAAATCCTGCGCGCGTCGGTGCCTGGCTCGGCTTCACGATGTCCTGCTCAATTTTGCAGCAGCTGAAGGGTTTCATCTACTGTCAGAATAGCAAATAGCCCCCTGCTCTGATATTCCACCTGCTAGAAAAAGCTCATCATTTGCCATACAGAGAGCAAAATCTTCCCTGTAACCTGAATTTCCAGCAATTTGCTAAGAAGACACCGACCAAAAGGCCAGCGGGAGCCGCACACATCCCTCTGCGTGGCCGGGCTCTGCCAAGACGCGCGTTGGTTTGTTTTCCCTGGTATTCAGCTGATGGGCACGATATGAATGAATGAATACTGCAGTGGGGTTTTTCCTAAATTATATGTGTGCTCAGAGAGGTCTGATGGGCTCTGGCTGCTTGTCACGCAGGCGGCAGTTCCTTGCCGAGGTTGTAAATGTTGTTTTAATGCGGTAATAAGTTTCTCGCACGCTGAGTGAAGGATTAGACACGTTGATTGCCTCTAAATGCCTTAAAAGAAATGAGCCAACCGTCCCAGCTTACTGCCACCTCCGACGTTGCAGCGCCTGGCTGAGATTTGAGCTCCCAAAAAGTCCTGCGTGCCCTGGGATAAGTCTAACCAAGCCAAACCGAGGATGGATTTGGTTTAAGCAATAACAGGAAAGAAAACATGGAGATGCTCTCTTCTGCCGAGGCACTGTGGGCTTCCAGCTCGGCTGCACTTTCATTTTACGACAATTATTGATGAAACCTCAAGAAGTTTGGGATTCGGTCATCATGGCAAAGGGCAAAGCTCAATGTTAATCCCTACCGACCCCCCTCCCATCTGCCCTGCTGGGAACGGGGCGAAAGCTGCGTCAGCCCTTGCACAGCATCACTCCGGAGGATTTCTCATGCAGCTCTGGGGCTGTCAGGAAGTGATTAAGAAGGCAAAGGAAATAAAAGCAAGTCAAAGAGTTTTGATCCCGTTCACCCTCCTCCCCCCACGGCGCTGACGCCGGAGAGCAGGATTATTCAGGGTCTCCTTTGAAGCCGTGCTTGCGTCAAAGGACGGCACCTGAAAACGGGGAATCGTCTCAATTCCAGCCCGGATTCAGCGGCAGAGAGGAGCGGGGGCTGATTTGGGGCAGAGCCTCATCTCTGCAAACTCTTGCGTGGTTCGTTCAGTCGCTGCCGCCCCAGCGCAGCCACCTCTAACACGGCGCGTTTCCCAGGGCGGCTGTGGGGATTGCACTGGGCAGCAAGAAAACCAAAGCTGGTCCGGGCGCTTTCCCCGAGCTGGGCTTAGACCACATCACGGCCGAGGCAGCGACGCGCATCGTGACCCACATCCCCATCGAGCCGGGGAACGCAGCCCCACCGTGTTCAACCGCTCTCGAAAAACTGTTCTCGAGTGTCAGAAAAAGACACGTCTCAGAGCAAACAGACAACCAAACGGTTGATTTCTCCAAACCCACCCAAAAAGCCAGGGGTATTACTTGCTTTCCCCCCCACTCTCCTCCCGGGAGGCTCTGATGTGTTTTCAGCTGGTTCGGCCGCCCCCGGAGCCGGCGCGCAGCCTGACGTCACCCCCCGCGCTGCACCTCCAGCTCCCATTTATGCTGGCAGCGCTCTAAAGATAGATCCGAGCAAAGATTATCAGCCCGAGCGGTATTAATAGGAGGCAGCTGCTCTTTAAAGAAGCTTTTAAATAATGTAAAGAAACTTCATCGTATTTTTAAAAGCCTTTTAAGTGAGCCAAGCTACCCCTCCTCTTCTCGTGCACCCCCCTGAGGCCACGCGCACCCCCACCCAGGCGATGGGGTGGCCCGGGAGGGTCCCAATTTGTCACCTTCTCGCTCAAAAGCAGCTCTGCCGGCGGTGGGGGCCGGGGGACACGGCTCCATCCCTGCTTCAGCCCAAAGGGAGGGTGGCGGCAGGTTTGGGGGGCCGGGATGGGGTGCCCTCCCCCCCCCACCCCACCACGCCGGGCCAGCTCAGAGCGGCGACCTCTCGGAAAAGGCCGGTGGCAGAGCTGGTTTCAAGGAAAACACCATGAGACGCCTGAAGTCGCCCCGAGCAGAGCAAACGCATCCCCGCGGGTCAGCGGGGCTCTGCCCGGGTTCTGCAGCGGGGCCGTGCGTGCCGGACGGCCACGAGCCTTGGGGTGGGCTCCTGAGACGGGACGGCGTCCCGCTGCCGTGTCTGCTGGCTGTTCGAACGGCACGAGGGGAAACACCACCAGCTCTTGGTCTTTCCCCCGGCCGGCGCTGGTTCCCGGGCCGTTTCTAAGCCAACTGAATGGCTCCCGAGCGCAACAACAGCCCGTGAAAACTGTGAAAGGCAAAAATAAAGATTGTGAAACTCGCGGGCGTAGAAACCAGCTGCAGCTGCCGATCGCCGCGTCGGGCCGCAGTGGCAGGACCCGCTCGCAGGTCCAAGCGGACAGAGGCAGCGTCTCCCCCGCAGTCCCCAGGTACCCCTGGGTGGGAGCCGTGCGGTCCCCGCAGCATCGCCGTCCCTCTGCTCGGTAACCTCATCTCCCCGTTAACTGAATAATGGAGCGAAACCTTAGCTGTGCTGCTCGCAGCCTGAAAATAAAACCCTCCGACACAGTGCAGATTCCTGCTACACACCGCTCGGGGGCTGCCTGCACCGAAAGGGGAGCGGGTACCGTGGAAATCCCATCTCTAGCTACAGCCGGTGAGCGTCCGTGTGGTGCCCAGCGCAACAGGGTCTGGGTTTGGGCTGGAGCAGGAGGAACACGCTGCACCAGGGCACCAACGTGCTGCTTTGAGCCCCGAGGAGCTGCAGGGAGGACGCTGGCCTCTCCCCGCCGTGCCCGCGGGCAGCCGATGCCTGCGGTTGTTAGATGCCTGCAGCATGCCGTTACTTCTAAAGGCCAAACCAGGGCAAAATTTATTGCTGTGACGTGAAAAGAGATGAGAGCAAATCCTACCGGAGAGGAGTAAATGCTGCTCCCCGGGCAAACAGAGGCGGCAAGGCTGGACAGGCACAAACGCCGGGGATCTGGGGCCGTGCGAGGAGCGGAGAGCGGGCACGGCCACGACCTGCCGGCATCTCGGCTGCCTCCGCCTGACGCGGGGGGACGCGGTCCGGGTTTGGGACTGGGCTCTCAGGAGGCTCCAGCTCTCCCAGCCCTCAGGCCGAGTCCCGAGGAGGAGTTTCTAAGGCTCAGCAGGCACAATTCACACACTTGGGATTTTAAGGAGGCTCTTCCTTTTGGCAGCCTTTTAGGTGAAAGCGGAAAGTTACACAGCTCACCCGCGGAGCTGATGGCCGTATCATTAATCATGATTTTTT
>VXBL01007059.1:303273-338334 GCA_013400195.1 Aramus guarauna | reverse complement strand
CCTCAACCTGGAGCGGCCGGGACCTGCCGGGGGACCCCACGCCGCCCCCGGCCCCCGGGGTGTCCGCAGCCCCGGCGGGGAGGACGAGCCGCCGCCGCCGCGTAAGTGACCCGCGGGGCCGGGGGAGAGCGGGGCCGGGGGAGCCCCGCGGAGCCGCTTTCGTTCCCCTGGGCTGGAAAGCCGAGGGCAGCGGAGCCGCCCGGTGCATCCTCGCACCCTCCAACCACGATCCCGCCGGACCCCACGGTCCCCGCTGCGGCCACGGCGAATTTCCTCCTTCCCCCCCCCCCCCTGGTTTTTTTTTTACCCCAGCGTTTGTTTTTTTGGGGTTATTTGGGGCATTTTGCGGGCTCCGGCACAACCGCGCATCCCTCCCCGTGCGCCTCCGCCGCTCCGGCTGCCCTCGGGGAAACGAAGCGGCCCGGGCGAGGTGGATATAACCGCGGGTTTTTTTCCTTACGAAAGGCACAAATCGGCACCGCTTTCGATGACACGAAACCCCGTTTCGATGCTCTGTAAATTGTCCCCGCCGAGGACGGGGACCGCCGCGGCACGACCGGCCCCGGGGGCGCGGAGCCGGCAGCGGGGATGCGGCTCCGGAGCGGCCGCCGAGGGGGGATCGGACGGGGCCCCTCTTCTCCCTCCGGCTGAAAATCCGACAATTTCCTTCGCTCGTGTTTCCCTAATGCCCGGCGGCTGCAGAGCTGAGAAACGGGGAAACCAGTAAGACCAGAGCCTGAGCACTGGGCGGCACTGGGATACAGAGCTAGAGAGCCGGAGAGGGTGAGAGGAGCTCGGGGAGGACTCTCCGTCGGCTTCCCAACTGCAGACGGAGCCCTCCAGCACCCCATTTCCCCGCAGCCCCCCCTCCAATTCCCCGAGCCCCCTCTGTGGCTGCCAGGGTGCCGGAGCACATCCCACCAGCTGGGGAGCGATCGCTGTGCGAGACCCCCGGCTAGCTCGCCTGCAACACAAAACGCCAGCACCTTAAAAAAAACCCAACACCCTACAATTACTTTGCATCTTCTCTCAGATCTCACAATTTTTCCTCCTTCATTCCCAGCCCTTTCGTTATTCTGGTTTTGCTTAAACTCGGAGAGCTGCAGAATTCCCGTTTCCTCGGGTGCTGGAGGTAAATCCTGCCACAGCTCTGCCATTACTTCCATCCCTCCAGAGCAGGGGAAGGGGATTTGTGGTTTGGGGTACTCCAACCTGCAGCATACCCCACTTTCCCTGGGCCCCTCCAGGCTGGGGCTGCCACGGTGGCAGCACCCACAGCAGCACAGGCGCCGTTAGGAGGGACGGAAAGGGGGCATTATCCAAAATTCACGTAACAGCCAGGCTTCTCATTCCACCAAAAAAAGGGAATTTTCCTGAATTCCCATTAAACATCACAGGAAAGTTCATATTAAATTTATCAACTATTAACCCTACTTCATGTTATTCCCAAGGGGCCTCATTCCCAATTCAATCCCTCCTTTGGAGACAACCCTCACTGGGAACAGAACAGGACTTAGGTCTCACTTTGCTTTGGGTTGTTCTTGCTGCAGGAAAATGTTTGCTCACCCACCCTTTTGAAGCGGACGAGAAGCGAGCCGACCCCTGCCACCATCCCAAGCAGCGACAGCGGAGAAAACCCCGAGTTTTATTCTCCCAAGCTCAGGTATTTGAACTGGAGCAGCGATTCAAGCAACAGAAATACCTCTCCGCTCCGGAAAGGGAGCACCTCGCCAGCGTGCTCAAGCTCACCTCCACGCAGGTGAAAATCTGGTTCCAAAACCGCAGGTACAAGTGCAAGAGGCAAAGGCAGGATAAATCCCTGGAGCTGGCTGCCCACCCGCTGCCCCCACGGAGGGTGGCAGTGCCCGTGCTGGTCAGGGACGGCAAACCCTGTCTGGGGGGCTCCCAGCCTTATCCAGCCCCGTACAGCATCACCGCCAGCCCTTACTCCTATAGCTCCTACTACAGTGCCTATAGCAGCAGCCCGTATGGTGCTAGCTATGGGGGGGGCTACGCTGGGGTGCCCCCCAATGCCACCCCCAGCAGCCACACCGTGAACGTGAGCTTGGGCATGGCCAGCGCTGCTCAGCACCAGCCCGCGTGCTTGCAAGCCACTGTGCAAGCGGGGATCAGGGCTTGGTAGATGGCCATGGAGGTCAGGACAGCCTGAAAAGCGCTGAGGAAAGCCGCCCTCCGCTCCGGAGCCCAGCCGTCATCAGGACAGGAGCTGAATCCGGAGGGTTTCTGCCACCTCGAACAGTGCGATGTCTCCAGAGCATCCGTCCCCTCCAGGCAGCTCGTGCGGTCACATCTCTGCAAAAGCAGGTCAGGAGAGAGGGGGACGCTGCCGCTCCAGCACTGCGACCTTGGGGACCTAATGGCTGAGGGCATTTATTTATTTAAACACAAACGTTTTGGAGCCTGGCCCTTCCCGCTCCCGGAGGGTCTGATCTTCCAGGATGCCAGTGCACGGCCGTCACGAGGGACTGAACGCTGCTTTTCTTCCTAAGGACGACTGGAGAACAGGGTCTGTGCACATCACCGTGCATTCACTTTTTTATGAACACTATTTAATGCTTTGAGTTCCTCTAATCTTTTGAGATACATTTCTGATTTATATTTCTTAATATCTCCCAGCACAGGTGTTGATTTCTGTCTTTATTATTATTATTATTATTTGCAAATAAACAAATGGATGAAGTTGAGTGTTTTCACTCTCTTGCCTTTCCTCACTTAGTATTTTGACTTTTCCTATCCACAGCTTGCATTTGAGCATCAAAACCTGATCCAAAGGAAAAAAAATAAATCAATCTTAATACTAATAATTAACCCAGAAAGATTATTGCCTTGTAGTCCGAGCTGGGGGAGCTCCCATGGTTTAACCCCCTCCCTAACCCTTGGCAAGTGGTCTCAGCTCTCTGTTGCTATTCCCTCACTGGTAAAATGGGTTTGCAGGTTCGTGGTTACAAGATCACACCGTGCGTTGGTGCCATCTGAATCACACCAGCACCACCGGTGCTGAACCAAGAGGTGCAGGATCCCCCAAATCAGGATCCATCGGCATCAAGGGCTTTGCTGGATCAAAGGACTGTATGTATATTTATATCTATGTATCTATCTATACATGTTTATGATATAGAAGGGCTGAATGCCGTTGCAATGTCCTGGGAGCACAGCCGCATCCCCGACAGACGGCACGAATCCACAGCCCCACTCTTAGAGAACAAACCCAGTGAGACCTGGTTAGACCGACCCACTCGTCGGGCTGCCCCGGCCTCCCAGCGCAGGCTTTACTCGAATCAGGGAGGGGGGAAAAACCACACAGAGGTCAATGCCTGATGCAAAATATTGGTTTAACAGAGATCTTTCCACTACAATGCCAAGAGATCCCATGGATGGAGCCAGACAGCAACCTGCACACAACTCCCACCGCACGGGACAGGGAAAATCTCCCCTCGCAACCTCCGTCCCCGCTCCGGGCTGCTGCCCCCTCCTCCCCGCTCCTTCCTGCAGTTTCTTATCCTCCCCTGGCATTTGGTGAAAAGAGTCGTGCAGGAGGCAATTAAGCTTTTATCTCTAATCCCACTCAGCCCCATCACTCTGCCTTTCGCTTGCTTCCCAAATGGGACATCCCTGACATCCAAATCAAACCAGAAAACCCCTCTCAGTGAGACAGCTTGCTCGCCGTCCTGCCGCTCCAAGGCTTTGCAGCCCCACCGAGGTCCTGGAAAGGACTGGGAAAGGTGACAGCCGCTCTGGTGCTGCCCCTGCTCCTCCCCCTCATCCATCCACACTCACTCAGGGATATCTCCCAAAATCAGCTGGGTCTCGGGTCTCTGTCCCGGCTTTGGAGCAGCCAGGGGACATGACGGGGTCCTTCCACCAGGAAATGCCGCTGGCATCGGGGAAAGCCCCGGCAAACAGCAGCGTCCCCAATGCACGGGCTGACCTGCAAGTCAGCCTATCTATCAAAACACCGAGAGTTTTTCCTTTGAGGTTCAGCGACACAATGAGGCAAATCACGTGAAACTGCCCCCAACACAGGCACAGAAATCAAAGAAGGAAATTGCTCAGAAAAAAAAACGGAAAATGGGAATCACCGAAGGCATCGTTTATGTCCTTCCATATGTTTTGGAGGGGCTTCCCGAAAGCTGAGTTCCCATAGGGATACCCTTAAAACCCTGGTGCTCGCCAGAGCCCCTCTGTCACCTGCGTCTCTGCGGCACACGCCAGGGCTGTTGCTTCAAACCTTCCGTTTCCAGCCCGGATCAGAAATTACCCGTTACACCAGCCACTGCCAAAATGAGCTTTCCCAAACACACACGCAAAGCAGCCCACATTTCCACAGAGCCTTCTCCCGGCCCAAAACTCCTGTCCCGGGCCAAATTACTCACTGCTCATCAGCTACGAGTTATCTTCACTGAGCAAGCCGGGGATGCGGGTGCTGGAGATGCAGGGACAAGACACTTGACCACAGAAGAACCGTGGAACGAGGTTGCCCAGGACAGACCTACAGACAGAGGAATCAAGCACACGGACAGCACCGGGAGATGTCACTAATGGTCGTGGTGAAGCTGTGGCTGCATAGCAGAGGGGTAACAGCCCAGGTCTATTTGCAGGAAAATGCTGAATTGAAATTAAATGATCCTTTTGGAAGGAAGGGAATTGCCCAGCCTCTGGGAAGAGAAGCCCTTCTGCTGGGCCTTGTGTTCCCGAATTTGTGCCGGCGCCCAGAAGAGTTGTGGATGCACAACAGTCCCTGGGCGTGCAGCCACGTGCTGATCTCTGACGGCAGCAAGGGCAGCTCAACATCAGCAGCGGTGCGGTCTCTGCAGGGGGAAAACCAGCTCCCGAATTCAGCACGGGGTGCCCCCAGGGAGCAGCACTCCCAGGCAAGCCCAGCGGGGTGCGTGCCAAGCCCCCGTCCTGCCCGGGGACCCACTGGTGCCCCTCGGAGCTCCCCATCATCCCGAGCCCTCCCGGGCAGCACCCTGGAGCGGGTGAGCAGGGAGCCGTGGGGCAGCCCCCCACCCACAGCGGCACCTCACGCCGGTTCCCAGTTTGCTCCCCAGAAGCGAGGCCGGGGGGTTAGAGGGCTGGCGGCCAGGGCACGGCTGCAATAATACTCTTGGGATCCAATTGCTCCATAAATGTTTCCAAATTCCCTTTCTCAGACTATAGGAGGTTAATGAGGCTGAAGTATTGAAGCTACTGGAGTTTTCCAAGCATCCAGCGAATATAAGGGGAATTTTCTAAGCCAGGAGCATCAGCAGGTTAAAGAGTGAGAGAAAAGGGCAGGTTAAAATCAGGGTTTGGGGCACGTCTGCACAACCTGCTCTGGGCTTTGGGCTGCTTGTAACCAAACACCCTCCTATAAAACCAACAAAGTCCTCAGGGGATTTCAAGCAAATCTATTGTTTCCCCTTGTTAAAGTTAAGAAAAAAAAAAACATGCCCAGGCTTTTCGGCTGAGGAAGGGGGGCTGAGTTTGAGTGAAGGCTTTAGGAATAGAAGAGCTGATGAGCGCTACGTTATTTCAACAGCAAAAGGAGTTTGCAAACAGGGATATATATAGATAGATATAGATATATATACACATTGGTCAGAGGGTGCCTGCAGTCCCCAGGGATGCTGCTCATCTGCATCCATGGAGCCACATCCTGCTCCCACGGGGGCTTCCCCACCAGGCTGTTTTGCCTTGGGATATATCAAGGTGATTTTTTAATCATGCGCTGCTCCATCTGAAGGGGTTTCGCGGCTGTTTGTGAGGCGAGCAGGGAGGTGTTTTCCAAACAGAAACTCCAGAGGAACAACTACAAATAGATAGTCAGGAAAAAATCTGGTAGAACAGAGAGCTGGACTCGTGGTTTTTCTTGGAATCGGGGAAGTTTTGCTCCTTTCGGATGCCATTGAACACAGGGCCTTGCAGGATGGTGTACAAAGGCACTAAGGCTGCTTGAATAAAAGCCGTCCCATTCCACAGCTGGTGCAGGAATGAGTCTGAGGCTTAAATTTTCATGTGACCCCTCTGCCCCTTTCTGTGCAAGCATTTGCCTCTGGATCCGCCCTCCCTATCTGTTATATCTTAATTTCCATTTTAAAGCCCTCGTTAGAGCAGCTTCGCAAAGCTGATGAAAATGTCTTTGACATTTCTCCCCTGTTTTTCAACAAACTGAAAGTGCATCACAGTGGAAGGTTTAGAAGAAAACCCTCAAAGCTGTCAAAATAAAAAAAAAACAAAAACCCAAACAAACAAAAAAAACCCAAAACCCCAATTGTTTTATTGTCTTAACTTTTTTCCCCTGAAAACAGCATTTCCCCAAAGAGCTCTAGGGATTACTCTGGGATGTAAATCATTTCCTTAAGTAGGAACAAGCAGAGTATCAGCTCGCTGGGGCTGGGGTGGCGGATGCAGAAGTGGTCCCCTCGCAGAGCATCCCTCCAAGGCAGCGATGCTGCTCCCCGGTCCTCTTGCCAAAACCCCCAGCCTGGGAGCATTTTGATCCTAAAACGGATGAACTCCGGCATCCTTCCCTCATCGTAACAGCTCGGAGGTGATTTGCCAGCAAAGGAGCAACAGAGGGGCATGGAGGAGGCTGAGGTTTGGCTGTGACCCCGTGGATCCGTGGGGAAGGGCGTCCTGAGCGAGAGGGAGAAGCAAGCAGCCAGAAAACTCGTGGGAGCCAAGACACAGCCAAAGGGCGTAGACTCCTGCCAGGGATCTCCAATCAGGCCTGGGAGGCTTGGCTGCCTGCCGTATAAATGCAGAGCCGGGAGGGCTGGAAGCCAGCGTGCCTCTGGGCAGGGAGAGGAAGAGGAGGATGAGTGCCGGGGTGCTCCCTGCAAGGAGGCCGAGAGCACCCAGCAGCACCCCAGCAGGGATGAGCCGGACCCCGATGGCAGCCCAGCAGACCGTGCCCGTCTCCTCCAGGCCCCGGACATCCTTCCTCATCCAAGACATCCTCTGGGATGGGGCAGAGCGGGGAGCGCAGCCCGAGCGGGGCAAGAGCGGAGGGTTTGGCAGCCCGGAGGACGGGGAGCCGGGGGCAGCCACGGCGCAGGGCAGCGAGGGCAGTTCGGCCCCGGGGGCTACCCCAGGGCACCCCCCCGGGAGCCCTCATCCCCCAGGAGCATCCGCAGCCCAGGTCCGAGGAACACCCTACGAGGCGGATGCAGGTAAGGGGGTGGAAGCTCCTGGCTGAGCCCGTTGGCCCGGGGCTGGATCAGCAATGTCTACGCGTGGGTCAGCCGAGGGGCAGGATCCAGACCCAGCTGCCTCCAGCACCCCAGAGCCAAACGATCCGTGCTTTAAATGCCAGGGACTGTCTGTGCTCTGGCAGCAGGAAAGTAAGAGAAATAGCAACTGCGTGCAAACCTTTCGCCAGGCGCTTCAAATAACTCAAGGACTGAATCTGCCTAAAATGACTTTTTAAAAAAAAAAACAGTCAATGGATTTCTGCGCTATCTTGGGAAATAAAGTTCCCTCTTAATGTGGAAGGTCCCCAGCAAGGGCACCTTGGGGCTGCTAGCTCAGAGGGGCAGTTTGGGCCGTCCTTCAGCGCAGCGGTGCTGCCGCAGCCGAGCTCACCAGCGCCTCTGGACCAGGGATATTTTGAAAGTCCCCATGTTGAATTTGTGCCGTTTGCAGCAGGGCTCAACTTTCCCACGTGCTCAGCAGCATGTTCCTGCCTGTTTATTAATAACGATCCTGCTCCTCTTGCCCCAGCATCCCTTTCTAGCATGCAACTGCTCAATTCATTGCAGGCAATAACGTTTCAGGAGCAACATACCGAAAATCACACTCAGAAGCAAATTTTTTTGACCAGTGCCTCTCTCATTGTAGCAGCACGAGCCGGGGCTCCGGGAAGGGCTCAGCCTTTCCTTGCCCAGGCAGCCCTGGGCTGAGCTGCCATCGCCAAAAAAGCAATTTTGAACTCTCTAGCGACCGGCTCTCACTTGCTAAGAGCCCTTGCCAGGGGAATTTTGGCTTTACGTTTCAATTCTATTAAAAGAAGCTTCTGTATAAAAGCAAGTTCAGAAACAGCCACCAGGCTGGTTATTAGGAAAATCGTTAAAAGCCGTACCAAATCCCCCAGAAAACGGCTAGTGTAAATCAGCGCGGCTCTGGGGATTTTGGTGGCACTACCATGACTTACACCAGCGGGGAGTTAAGCCCGTTGTTTCCTGAGCGTTACGTTCACATCTTAAGAAAATATACTAAGAAATGACTAAAGGAAAAAAAAAAGCCTATTTCCATCCCAAGCTGGGTAATACACACAAAGGAACTAACTGCATAAATAAATTGACTTGAGAAGTTTTAACAGTTATAGGTGACACTTCCCAGGCAGCTCAGCACCTTCCTGGATTGCGGCTCAGGTGACTGAATGGTGCCACGAGAAATAAGTTGGAGGCAAACACTGAGATGCTGCTTTGGAGTTGTGATCCGAGGCCAGGTCTGCAGCTATATATGCAATGCCAGGCCTGAAGTTTTAAAAATCCACCCCAAAATTTCTTGACATTGCCTTGGAGTCGTGAAAGAGAAAAGAGAGGACTTTACTTTCGATGCTTTCTAACTGCAGCCTGCTTTCAGCTGCACTGATTTCCCATTTCTGAGTCCATAGCTTGAGGACAGGCATTTATTTTCTCTGGGGATGTGGATTTTTCCACAGAGAGAGGAGGACATTTCAAAGAAGTGCCTAACAGTATGAATTCTGCAATAAAGATCGCGAGAGCTGTCAATGCCATTAACATATGTAACAATAGTACCTTGAGGTTTTAGGCAGACCTTCACCAGCATTGCAAAGTATCCTTTTGTATTATTTTAGTCCCTGGAATGTATGTTCATATTGAATGCGTGCTTATATGAATTAAGAAAGTGTGATTTAGGAAGAAAAAACTCCCTTATATGACTTTAAGACAATGTTCACTCCATTAAATGGCAATATTTCCGAGATAATATGCGTATTTTGCTCTCTGAAAGGGAAAAAGCAAGGGATTCAGATAATTCCCAAGCGGGTAACTCTCAGCTCTTTCCTCCTGCAGATGTCACGGCGGAGACCTACCTGTCGGACTGCGACCCCCCGCTGCAGCCCCTGCCCGGCGCCCAGCGCCCGCCCAAGCAGGCGAAGCGTTCTCGGGCAGCCTTCTCCCACACCCAAGTCATCGAACTGGAGCGGAAATTCAGCCACCAAAAATACCTATCGGCGCCCGAGCGAGCCCACCTGGCCAAAAACCTGCAGCTTACCGAGACCCAGGTGAAAATCTGGTTCCAGAACAGGAGGTACAAAACCAAGAGGAAACAGGTCGCTTCCGAAATCAGCCGAATGGACACGCGTCTGGCCGGGCAGAAGGCGGCCGAGCTCCCCGGAGCATCGCTGCTCGCTCTGCGGGGCGGCTGGCAGTACCTGCCTTGCCTCTACTACTTGAACGGCTGGAGTCCCTCCGGGTGGGAACCGCTTTTTTAAGCAGAAAACATCCTTTTCTCCCTCTCTTTTTTTTAAAAATACTGTGTCGCTCTTTCTAGTGCTAATTAGGAGAGGGAGACCCCATTCGCAGTAATGATCAGCAGCACAAGCCTCTCTCGTCACTAACAGTAAAAAAACAAACAAACACAAGGTCAAAAAAAGCCCAAGATTTTAAAAGCGTGTAATTCAGCACGCTTGATAGCACTGCTCTGGGGTCGATCTGCAGCTGTAAAATATTGCAGGCTATTTTGGGGGCAGAAAGGGATGGTCCAGCCCCGGAGACAGCGACCGCCCCTCTCTGCCCCTCCTAAACCGCCTGTGCCCCCCTGGAGCCTTTACCCCTCACTGCGATCAAGCGGGCAGAGTGACCTGCTGATCCTGTGCTGGCACCGATACGGCCCCAGCGCGGCCGCTTCAGCCACCAGATGCCATATGATCTAAAAATTAGGCTTAAAAAAAGAAAAAAGGCAAAAAAATTTGCATTTCTGCCGTTGATACCATAATTGCTAATGGTCCCAGAGGGGGCTTAGAGCCCCCCTGAGATTTCTGCGTGCTGTTGGGCAGCACCACAGCCTCCACCTGGGACAATATGCTTTTAGGGAGAATTATTCCCCTTTTTGCCACGAGTGAGAACAACCCAAAGTGCCTGACGGTCGCGGAGATGCAGCCGGGGACCAGGTTTGCCGGGACGTGAGCGAAGGCGGCCGCCCCAGCCGGGATGGAGCCGTGCCAGCTTCCCCCCACCCAAACCCGTCCCTCTGCCCGTCGACGGCCGAGATGCCAACCGCCGGTGCCTTAACAGCCTGGAGAAGCTAAACCAGAAAGCCTCGGGAACACGGACAATAGCGCAATGACAGATGAGTTTTGCATATCCGGGTGTCGACGCTGTTTGCACATTCCCATCTAAGCTATTTAAAATAGCAACAGCTCAAAGAGTTCAGCGCTGCCGTCAGCTTTCAAAGCAGCAAACTCCATGTTCGCAAGGGAAACCAGTCCAAGTCCCAGCACCGAGGCATCAGGGCAGGAAGAGGATGATACCTTTCCAGCGGATGCTTTTAGTGAAATGACAACTATTTGCACTAGCAGAGTAGCAAAGATTATGGTTTTTTTAACTAAGCATACTTAAAACTTTCGATGCCACTAAGTCCGCGGGAGAAAGTGTAGAAATTAAGGAGATTTCCAAGAGAGGAAACACATGAACTGCCTTTTCTCAGCACAGTTCTGCTGGAACAAATTTAATCTTCCGAAACAGCGATACGTAGGGGCTTCTTCCCTGCGCACCTCCAGAAATGCTCCCGAGGTGCCTGTTCGAATTAAAAACCACAGCGGTCCAATTCCCTCCTGCAGCAGGGAAACTCAGACAGCAAGATAATGTTAAGAAACTGCTGAGATCTGTCCCTTTGAACAAGATTATTCGGAAACTGATCTTCTGCCTTGCCGATAGATCCAGATCTTGCAAGCTCGCAGGCGCAGCAAAGACGAAGCTGCTGGGGGTTACGGGGACGGAGCAAAACTCGGGGGGAGGGCAGGGAGGGGGGAACACGCAAACTGAAACCCTTTGCGGCAGATACTCAGTTGCTCTTGCTATCACAGCGGTTTGCCCAATTTGGAGGACAACCGGTTGCTTTCTAATTGTCTGAAAGTAACCCCTAATATCTTGAGAAAACATTTTTCTTCCAGCTCCTGCTCTCAGATGCTGCGCATCCCCCCAGCCCGTTATCCCGCAGCCGGCGCTCGGGAGAGAAGGCCATCTCCCCTGCACTGTTGCAATGTGTTTCAAACCCAGCCCTGCTGCTTATCCACCTTGCGCTTTGCTTATCCACTGCTTGGAACAAAAAAAAAAAAAAAGCCCTTATCGCCCTGAAGCCAAGCCCCCGCAGGGCATGCATCCCTCCTGATGGCATCTCCAAGGGGAGAAAGTCCTGCTGAAATCCCATGGGCTCACCCAGACCCTTGGGATGCTGCTTAAATCAATGCAGAGACACTATATTTGCACTAAATACGCTGGATTAGCAGATTTGACCGTCCTGGAGCTGCCCCTGAAGAGGGATCATGGTGTGTTCTTTGCACAGACGCTGGGAGAGCAGCAGGGACGGGCACGTTGTGCTGGGAAGGACTGAATTGGGCTGGGAAAATTAGATATAAACTGAAAATTAGATATAAACTGAATGCCTTGGACACTACTTTGGGAAAATGTTTGTGTTGTAGCTACTTTTTTTCCCCTGCTCACAGTTTACAATCAGTAAAATATCCTTGTTGCTTCAACACCCAACTGCTCATACTAAACTTTGCTGGTGCAAAGCAAGTCCAGTGCAAATAGTCGCTATTTTTGTACATATTTTTTTTATACTATTTTATCTGATGTGCATTGTCCTGTGGAATAAAGAGCGCAAAGCCTTTATTAAAAACAAGCTGCCTCTGTGGGTTCTTTGCTCCGGGTTCAGATTTTCTTTTAATCGCCGTTTCTGTCACGAAATGACCCCGGCCGTCCCACCAGCACCAGCTTCTCGCACAAACAACTGTTGCAGATGCTGCACTCGAGTGAGTTTTGTGCAATGAATTGCCACAAGCACCAGCTCACAAGGTTTTGCAGGTGGTAAATCACCGGTCATCACTATTTCTAGATGCTCAGCACCAAATGCTGCTCCATCACTCATCCAGCCAGGTATAGAGTACCACCGAGCAGCCTCTAATCCCATTTACTGTCCGATGAGCATGAAACAGGTGACTGTTTCCCGAAAAGTAAGAACTTATATAGTGAAGGACGTTCTTTATCACCCCCAAATTACCCGTAATCCCACAATTTCAGCACAATCCCAGTGGCCTCCAGAGTTTTGCACTACAAGCACTGGTCCCAGTTTGTATGTCTGCCTTCCAGTCCTGCAACCACATCAGCGCAACCAGGGGCAGCGTCGGGCTCTGTAGGACCAAACAAAGAAGAATTTGTCCTGGGAGCTGTCAGCGGGAGCACTTCCCCCTCGTACAGAGGCAGAGGGACCGACCTTGGGTCCCAGCCGGCCCCGGCACACACTCCCTCCCCTCTGCAGCAGCGACTTTTCCCAGATGGGAAGCGAGCAATAACTACCATTAGTCCCAGCTTAATTTTGTATTCAAGTAGCTTTAAAAGAAAAAAAAAAAATAAATAAAAAAGCCATAGCAGGCATCAAGATGGCAAAATGAGATCTCAGGGGAGCTCCTGTCGCCTCAAAAAAAAATAAATGGATGCTCAGCAGCCAAATCCTCAGGCAGATGCAGCTCGCCAGGCTCTGCCGCCTTCACCCAGCGACTTCGTGGAAGGGCACAAGAGCTGGGGTCCGCGGGTGACCGTTTGTCACAGGCAGCGACAAGCAACGGTCCCTGCAGCCAGGGCTGGAAGTCGGGTCTCCTCCCCCTGCACTAATCCTGCCAGCGGCATGGTCCTGCTTACAGGCTCTGCCTTGTTCACAACCCACACCAAAAAGCTATTGCACACCAAAGTTTGCTGCACCACCCGTACAGTAAAGCGCTTTTTTTGTAGCGTGGGCATCTGCCGCAGCAGGTTCTGGGTCCGACGCGGGTGCCGGTGGGAGGCAGGGATGCTGGCAGCAGCTCCGGCTTCTTCACAGCCTCTGCCGTGGAGAAACATCTTGGCTGACTCACCCCCGCCGCGAGCGCTGCCCTCCCTCCTCTCCTTCCCAACCTTTTTCTCTGCAACCCGCAAGTGGGTTCTTTATGGACAGAAGATAGACTTCCAGTTGGGTTTTCCTTTTTTTTTTTTTTTTCTTTTCTTTTTTCTTTTTCTTTTTTTTTTTTCTGAGCACAAAGCACAGGGACAAAAAGAAGGGCTGCACCGTTTGGATAACAAATCATCTGAGAGTGTTAAAGCATTAATCACAACAAGGGGAATGACATGGCAGGCTTTCCCGGTGATAAATATCCTCTTGATGAAGACAGAAAAGAAAAATCACACCCTAACTATGGAGACGTGGAGTTTTAATCAGTCTTAACGAAGCAGAACTTCTGTTTGTGTGCAACTAGAAACAGAAAGCATCATTTAATGTCTGTCAATTAGTGTCACGCTCCGCCGCTAACATATCCATCAAGATTAAATAGTGTTTAATGCTGACATAACATTTACACTTGTTTGTGCCAAATCATTTATTTAAAGCTAAAAAAAAAAAAAAGAGAGAGAAAAAAAAAGAAAAAAAAAAGAAATAAGCTGTCTTTGGATAATGTAACTGTTGACTAACATTTGCATGCAATAAACTGCATACTTGGCAAGGACTCGCAGGACTGAAGCCAAGAGAAATCTTCAACTTGACCTACACAACATTTGCAAACCAGAGCAGTGGGAACGAGTTCGCTACACGGAGCTAAATAGGGGGTGCAAAATGCAAAGACACCCGAAGTGCCCGGCTGCATCAGACCGGTGTTTCCCCCCAGTTTTGGTCCCAGTTATTGCAAAGATGCTGTGGAGGGAAGCGCAGAAAACCTTTCGGTGACAAGCGCTAGGATGCGTCTTTCGGGATGTGCGGATGCTTCCCAAGGAGAGAGGCAAGCTAAGCCTTAAAGCACAAGGCTTTAGAGCACTTAAAAACCCTTCAGGATTTTCAGTGTTTACTATTCTTATTCTGGATGCTCTTGTCATCCACAGAAACACTCCATCTCTTTCTAAGCCTGTGGCGGGGAGTCCCACAGCCCGTTTCGAGGTGCTGAACCGCCTGGTGCTGTCTCCCTCCCACCTTGGGCCATCCTGGCAGCAGCGGTGCCGAACGGGGGTCAGGGAAGCACAAGAAAAGCAGAGGGGCACGGTCACCGAGGCAGATTTTCACCACGATGGGCAGCCGACCAGGAAAGAAAAGGAAAAGGGAGGAAAAAAGGGGGGAAAAAAAAAAAGGTACTTTGGAGATGTGGCAAAATGCAGCTTTGCAGATGGGTATTCCCATGGGAAAGTCCTTCGCTGCCTCTCGCAAAAATCCAAGGCACATTCCTCCTCTTTCTTCTGTTATGGTCTGGGCACCATTTATTAAGAACAGCCAAAGGCAGAGAGAAATCTGCAGCGAATAGCCCTGGAAGTGCTTCCAAAGCCGTCTGCCTGCAGTAATTTATGGCAGCCCACTCGCAGAAGGGAAAGTCAAGAGATAAGACAAGTATTTTTACAGGAAAAGGAGTCAGAAGCGAAGCATATATGGGTGGGTTTTGTGTTGAAATGCTCTGGTCCTGGAAGAAAAAGGAAACGGGGCGAAGAAAAAGGCTTTTGGAGTCAGGTACCGCGTGTCTGAGCAGATGGGCTCAGGCTCATGGCTTTATCCCCCAGCCCCAAATAGGAAAGTCGGGAGGGGGTGTGTAAAAGGGGCACCATGCGTGTTACCCGCGGTCACCTCACCGCAGCCGTGGACCCCCCAGCAATGCCCATCTGGGGGGCAGGGGGGGGGCGAGAGGCACAGAAGGGAGCTGCAGCCTCCGGGCTCTGCCCCCAGCCGTGCTGCCCGGGGGAGTCGGCCTTTCCCTCCGCTCCGAAACCTGGCAGGGAGAGCAAGGACACGAGGGAGGCTCCGGCCGCGGCGGGACATTCCCACTGGATGGTGCCGGAGCGGGGGGGAATCTCCGCAGTCAGCAGGGGAGGATGCTCACCACGCTGCAGCTGTTGGGTTTGGCCAATTCTGGTCTCACCGAGGGCTTTTTCCAGCACTCGCCTTTGGGTTTCCAAGAGATACCAGCCATGCACGGTATCCCCAGCTCTTCTTTTCATCCAGAGCTTTTTGGGACAACCAGATTTCCAGAAAAGCACTTTTTTTTTTTTTTTTTTCCCAGACTCGAGTAGGTATAACCTTTGAGCAAGGCCAGTCTCCCCTCGGCCTTGCACATCCCCGTTGAGCTCTGGCTGCTCACCCTGAGCCTCCCGGAGTGATATTCCCAGCTTTTAAGACTGAGTTCCCAACGCAGTTTGGTTTTACATCCTCTGTGTGTAACAGTTTGCATCGCCGGAGCCTGGTGATGCTGGATCAGGGGGCTGAGCAGTGACAGTGCGAAGGAGGAGAGAGGGACCCCATCCTGAGCAGCCCGCGTTACCGAGAGGAGGGAGAACCAGGGATATCGGCTGTCCGGCAGAGCCTCCCGCGGTACTTTTCCACCGGCCGGTGGATCGCCCGGCCCAGGCAGCACAACGGGGTCCTGCTTGCGCCGCACCGGAAAGCAAAGGGATTAGCACAAGTCTCTCTGCAAACAGAGCTTGGGTGGGGGCACCCAGGGCTCCTCGCCACTCCCCTGAGAATAAATGGTTGGGTTAACCGGGAAAACGCACCGGCCGAGCTCGAGCGAAACAATTTTTCATTTGGAGCCACTTTCTCATGGGAGACGGCAGCGCCCGGGGTTCTGGGTTGGAGATTTGCAGGATTTACACAGGACACGGTAACGCTGGGGTACACCCAGAATAACTTCCTCCGCAGAAGGATGTCCAAATGCTTTACAAACATCGTCCCAACAGCCGCGCCGCTCGGTCGGGGCCAGAAAAAAGCTCCCACAGGGCTGGGGCTGTCAGAGGAGAGAGCGGCCCAGAGGCTGCAGCAAATGCCAGATGTTCCCCTCGATCGTGTGCAGATGTTTTCCCCACCGGCCGGGTCTGAAGCAAGCAGAACGTGGGCTCCCTTTGTACCAGCTAGATAATATTAATCCTTTTTCTAGACTCTGAGCGCTTCGACGGCCGGGAGCTCTGCCAGCGTCTATCGGATTTGTTTGCTGCTAGGTATCGTCACGTACGAGGCTGGGGGATGCGGGTTGCTCAGCTCCCAGGCAAGTTTCCATGATGAAACCGAGTTTCTCCCAAATACCAGTGGTTTAGTCTGGATATCCATGCTGTTCCCCAGTGGGTAGCTACCTGCATCAGCTGTGCCCCCCCAGAATGGTACTGCTGCATTACAGGCTTTATCCTTTTGCCCTTTAAAAAAAGGGGAATGAAAACGAACATACAAGTTGGCACCAATCCTGCATCGCTCCTGCAGCAGGTCCCCAGGAAACCCCAAGTATCCACATAAAACCATGGGGACTCTGTTCCCTGCTGCCCAGAAACATGATGTATTTGATGACATGAGCATGAAAAAATACCGAATCCAGAATGATCTGGGTCGTTTCCCATCGCAGTCAGCCACTCAGCCTAATTAACGGGGGGGATGATCAAGAGTCAGCCACTAAAGCCAGCAGCAAAACTTCCCAGACCCAGGACTGCACCCCTAAGCCACAGTCCATGTCGGCACAGACAATGTGGAAACACTGGGTTTTTTCATGCCAACTAGTAGGCAAATGGAGAATTTTAGGGCAAAAATCCTGGAGCAGGACCTGGGGAGCCTTCAAGATGTCTTTGTAAGATCCAACTCAACATAAGGCAGTCCCACGCCTGGGCACCAGAGCATCATCTAAATCCAGGATCTGGAGCTCTCCGGCTTCAGAAGAGGCACCGAGGAACTAATTCTATTTACGACCTACTCAATTTTCACCCAGATTTTGCAATCAGCTAGAGACGGGGCACTCCTTGCTCTCCGCAGCTTTCCCACAGGTCTCCCCATTCCCAGCCCCAACAGCCTCTGGGCATCATTTAGCAAACGACCAATATTTCGCCCCTCCCTGCCCAGCAGCTTTTTGCTGGGTGTCAATGGCACATCAACCCTCCTCATCCTCTATTTGCCCCGGTGAAAGGAGGAATTACCGCAGTATTTATCTACCACACTCTCTTTCAGCAGGAGACTGTTCGTCTCCTTTGCAAAGCAGCCCCGGAGGCACCCATCACTGCACGCTTCTCCTACCACTTGCAAAAACATCACAGGGGGCAAAGCTTTAAAGCAAATAAAATAATAGAAACTTGTAAATGAAGGTGATTAATGTACTTGGAAGATCTGATTGATCAGTGGTTGTGTCTGGGCTGTGCTGGCTGCCGCAGACCTGCATCTCTGAGCAGGTTTTGGAAGGTTTGGTTTCCTCCGGGCAATGGCAAACGGACTTTTGCTGTGCAAACCGCAGCAGGTGAAAAAGAAAACGGGGGCAAAGTCTGGCTTTCCTCGTCCCACCAAAATGACCGATATTGGGGCCTGGCAGCAAAACAGGCGGTGAGTGAAGGGAAGGTGAGGATGCTGCACTGGGGATGAATATTGCCTATCGGGGGTAGGGGATCTGCTTAATTCCAGGACCGAAAGGCTCACGCCCCAAAATCGGCAATATTTAGGGCTGGAATTACCTCCACTTCCTCCACAGCTGCCTGCAGCCAGGGCTTGGCCACGCTGCAAGGCTCCACGAAGGATTTACACCTGCAGAGCCTGGCGGAAAACACTTACCTGCTCTACAAACGGCTCCCTTGTCTTTTAAAAGGAATTAAATCTTGTGGATAAATACAAATGTTTTTATTCCCTTTGTGGACAGTTGTGGCAGAATAAGATAGCAGGTTAAGGTGTGGCCGGAAAACCTTTCACTTCGTGGGCTGCATCTTGTCATCCAAGGTAAATACGCAGCTTAATGAACTTTCAAGAGGGAAAAGGTGAGATATTTGCCTTTATGTTCATTACCCTTTAAAGCAGAAACAATATTTGAAGAGAAACAAAGAATTGGGCGAACTAAATAATAATCATATGCGGTGAACAAACACAGCCTAGATCCTGGATTAATCAAATGACTTAAATAAAAATACAAACGCCAGGACTTTGGTGGCTCAGGGGAGAGCACCTGCGTCCCACGGGGCACGTAGCCCTTGCACCCCCCACCGTCCCTAACGTCGCTGCCAGAAGGTCCCCCCGGATGGCATTCCCAGGCACTGTCCCTGCGACGTGGCCATCACCATCATCACCACGTCCCAGGGAGCCTGCGTGCCCCGGCATCCCGCCGTACTCAGGACTGATGCTCAGAGTGCACCTTCCACCCTCCGGCAAAGCCCTCGGTCACTATTTCTCCTTTCACCCACACAAGTTTGAGATATTACAGCTGTTACTTAAATTTTTTTCCCCTCTTCTGCTTGTCTTGTCTGCTTACAGAGCCCTTGGACAATACCGAGTGGGCAGAGTGTAAACCACGGACTGCACAGAGAAGGGGATTCGATTGTTGGTACCAACCCAAGAGGCCAGTAGACAGAGAGGTGCTGAACTCAGCAAAGCGAACACCCACGGCCCTATAGATCTGTGCTGCAGGAAATCCTGCGAGTGTAAGGAGTTGCTACGGTCTACCGGATAAATAAGATGCATTAAAAAATACCCTCAAAAGGTATTTACCCAATAACCTGTACTGGTTCCAAAGAAACCATTAGCATCAATTAGAAAATCAGATGCCTTCCCAGCCCAGAGGGAGATGGGGACATCGGCGTGTCACGGCTCTTGGCAAGTGCCACATGCCCACGGGAGGCACCTCCAGCAGCTCATCCCTCCTCCTGGAGAGCCATCCCGAAAGTTGGGAGGTGATGGAGGAGCTGGGGTGATGCCCTTGGGCTTTGCTTGCTCTGCTGCTTCCTGCTGCCGCTCTCCGTACCCGAACGCCCCGGGGATGCGTCCCCTCCTGCTCGGCTGCGGGAATTCCCCGTTTCCACTTTGCCGCCATCAGCAAGCCAGGCAGATACCGGAGGTTTAAAGCAGAAAGGAGGGAGAAGAGATAACCATCGACGTGATATTTTGCAGAGGTCCTTCAGCCTTTCTAGGAATCTCAGCCAGCCTCTCCATCCAGGGAAAAAACATCCCCTTTCCTGACCGCAGCTTCTTCCTGCTGGGAAAACTGGGGCTCAGCCCAGGCGTTCTCGGCTCTGCAGCCACCTCATGCTTGCGTAATGAAAAANACAGGGGAAAAAAAAAAAAAAAGCATTTAATGAAGTCAGACAACTTTCAGGCAAACCAAAAGTGGAGAAAACATAAGAAAAGTTTAAATTACTCACCAGGCCAACGGAGGGAGAGCAGCCTGAAGTCCTCAGAGATGCCAGGGCCAAAGGACATCAGTCATGTCCATCAGGCGAGGAAAGCTTCTCCCAGGGCACTTTGCAAGGGCATGGAGTCTCTTTCTGTCAGTTTTTAGTTTTTCTGGGTGTTTTTCCTTTATTTCAGTAGACTTAATTCAGAGCTTGGACAGCCTTGAGTAATTGAGGGGTAAAAATCCCTTACTTCCCCTGGGTCTGAGAGAGAAGACATGGGTGGACAGGAATGGGTGTTAGCAGCAGCTGAGCTGCAAGGCTGATCTCGCAATTTGTGTCCCGTGTAACCACGCACCATCCGAGCACAGAAATGCCCTCCTGTGCAGACAATACTAGGGGCATTTCTCACTTCTTGGGGAATTACTGGAGATAAGATGGAGCTGAATGGTGACTACAGTAAAGAGAAAGGTAGGAGTCCTCACCAGCCTTCGCACAAACCCAGTATTTAGTGTTAAGAGGTGTGCATGAAGTGTGTTACACACCTCACCGGTCAGGACGACGCACATTTACTACACAGGGGAAGGGGAGTGAAATATTTGCTCTGCAATGCAAACAGAAATATAAACCTGTCAAAACCATTTTGCTGAGTATAAAGAGCACTTTATCTTTTGATCTTGTCTCTTAAGCTCATTAGCCAGGCGAGGCAGCCTGCTCCCCGCCCCAGGACATCGACAGTCCATTGCACCTTCTTGATTTTGCATTGAAGATAAAAAAAACCAAAGCAAACCCACAAAATTAACAAGGAAAAGAGAAAGGACAATAGTGAGGAAAGGGAAGTTCTTTTTCCTTTGGGGTGGACCAAGGACAGCAGCATCTTGGAATATAATCCTTCAGAGCCAGCTCCAGGTTTTTAAGGCTGGAGATTCACAACAAGGAGTTTCAGACTCTTCCTCTGAAATCAGAGATGCACAGTGCTTAGTAAGCCGAAATGTTATTTTAAGATAACCTGGTTTTCATGCTAGATTTGGAGCAAGGACCACGCGGTTCTGCCAGGTGAAAAGGAGGAAAAACCTGTAAGAACCCCCGGTTCTCCTGACAGTATTGGAAAGAGTAAAATTTAGAAGTACAGTATGGTAGACTCCAGCCCCAAAAAGACCCACCATCACCAGGAGAGGTGAGGAATTCCGAGCATTGGCAAAGTCCATGGCACAAACAGGCTGCTCAGGCACCACCCCCCCCCACCCCGTTATCCCACCGGCAGCGATGCTGCTCCCCTTGCCGAACCCTGGCGCTGCTGGGGCCGTGGAGATAAATAGCACAGGCCATTTATCTTCTCAGCCAGACAAGAGCAAAGCTACCTGCATCAGACACGAAGCCAGAAACCAAAACCCTCCTGCGGAGCAACCGCACAGCCAGAAACATTTTCCACCTGGAGCTGAAACAGTCACTCCATGCTGGAGATTTCATAAGCAAAAGGTTTTGGTTAAGCCTCTTTTTTTTTTCCTTTAGAGCCCCCACTTTGGCCAAGCCGCAGGAGTCTCATTGACCCTGGGGCAGCTCCGATTAACCTGATGCTGCTCAGCCCAGCTTTAGCAGCAGCATTCCTCCCCCAGCACCGGCGCTGTGCAGAAGCCGTACCAACAAATCTGGGTTTTTTTTTCCCTTTTTATTGAAGGGAAGGGTAAGATCTAAAGCAGCTTAATATCTTTCTGAGGTTTTCCTTTCCAATTACGCAGCAAACGCTATCAAAACCTCAGCAAACAAGCAGTTTCCCAGGGCCTTCACCCCATGCAGTCTTCCAGACGGGAAGAAATTCCAGTTTGGGAATTTGCTGCTGCACAAGGCGCAGTCTGTGGGTTTGCTCTGCACACCTCAGGAGCCAAGCCATCGCCAAGAGGACTACGTTTCAAAACTCTGCAGCGGCTCCTAGAGGAGTGCGAGCCCAGGACACAGATACCAGCTCCTGCCAAAACCCCTCCCAGAACTATGTTCTTCCTCGGGTGTGATGACGAAGGGCTTTATCTGACTCAGACAGCGAGGTGCTGAGCCTGCCGAGCGCTCGGGCAGCACTAGAAGGCACCATTCCTCCAGCGATCAGCCCACCCAGCTGCCACCACGCAGAGCCATCGACACCCTCCTGCCGCTCAGCCCCAGCGGGAGCTCCATGCCCAACCACACAGCTAAGGAAAGCCACAGACATGAGCCTAAAAGGACAAAAATCAGAATATTTTATTTCCTTGAGCTCCAGTGATACAACTGTAGCAGCATTTCACAAACGAACTCCTGCATTGTTAAATATACATTTAAGGAAACACATTACGTTCCAAGGCAGGCAAAAAAATAAAAATTAAGAACTGCAGACAAAGTTACTCATCCTCCCCCTTAAATAATATGTGCGTTTGTTGCAGACAAAGCAGCAGTACATGTTTCACATACCAGGTTAAAATAAAACTTCAGACTCGCAGCAAAACTCTCACATGCAAACCTAGAAGAGATAAGGAGCAACGGCTTTGGTGAAGGGGCTTTCACCTGGGGATCCAGCATTACGTACAGCAGGAAAGATTTTAAACATACGAGACCTCTGCAATTATTAGACCAACTGGGCACGTTCCCAGCTGCAGAATGGAAATTCTGGTTTTATCAGGTACCTGGGGTAATCGGTCAAGAGCTCTATAAAGGTACAAGTGCTCCTCATCCACTCAGCTCAAGACAGAGCAAGTTCCCAAGAAAACTTGGTTTATAATTATTTACGTGCTCAAAACTCAGGACATTCGCATTTTTCCAGCTAGCAACCGAAATGAGATGCTACCTCCCCCTCCAAGTACGATGCTCAGCTGGCCAAAACCACGATCGCCCTCCCAGTCACTCCACAGCCACGGACTCTGTTCCTCGGGCAAGTCCATCCTTCATGTCCCAGCTACTCACAGGTTACTCCAAACATGAGATGAAGCTCTCCCGGAACAGCCAGGGTGAAAAGTCAGAAGTATTAAAGCTAAGCGACCAGAGAAAGAGGATGACACCCTGGGGACCGCTTGCCAAGTATGACTCCTAGCTACTGAAGTCACACTGAAAGCTGTTGCCTTCCGCATTATGCTACAGTTTGCCTCTTAATAGTAAAGTGACCCAAAATTTTCATCTAAGTGTTTATGCCCATCTCCGATGGAAATATTTTGTGCAGTTCTGGTTCCTGTTAGTGACTCTCCAGTTTCTAAAGTCAATAGAAAAAGACATCCAAGGCTGACAGACAGCTCAAAGACCTCCAGCCTCGAGGATCGCTGTGCAGAGGGCTTGCTCCAGCTGCTCCACCGAGACCAGTGGCCTCAAGCTTGCAATTTTTACACTTTTAAGACACAGGGTGCATTTGACACAGTGATTCGTTCAGTTTAAATGACAAAAAGGCATGAAGAAGCTCATTTCATCATTACTGGTGGTACAAGGTTAATTTGCACAAGGCACATGCAACACCACCCGGAGAGGTGCTCTTCGAGTTACCTTCTCCAAAGAACGGAGCAAAAGGATTAGCTCTGCTTAGTGTCATCCTACGCAAGGCGCCTGGCTGATGGGACACGGCCAGTGACACGTGCCAGCCCAAAAGCTGCCTTCCACACCACAGCTCTTCCTCCCCAGAGCCCACAGCAAGCTGAAGCCGCATCTCCAGAAGCTGTCCCATGTGCCAGCTCCAGACATCAGCCGCTGCCAGGGCAAGCTCCAGGGAGGACAGAGATGTCAATCAGTGTCCTGTAACCTATATCAACACATCCAGGTCCCTAAAACCCCTCATTAGCTACTGACCACCCAAGTAACTGGTTAAAGAATGCATTTTGGTTTGGAAAAGCCATTCCTAGGAGGAGCGGGGTGTGCAGCGAGGCTGCCACCCTTCCCGAGCAGGCACAGCTTTGCTGGCTACCGCAACGCTCAGCATCCCACGGCAGCAAAACCAAACCCACCGCACGAGGAAGCTCTCTAGGTTCGGTTTTGGTTTGGTGGGGTTTTTTTTCCTCCCCAAGAGAGATGAGCAGCAGCTTATGGTCAAGCACTGGCCGGGAGGTGGCTCCAGTTCTGCAGGGAAGACTTTCCCCAAGGCTTTTGCTGTCTGCTGCTGGTTTGATGCTGCCAGGATGCGACCCTTGCCACACAGTAGCCGAATTGTAAACAGAAGCTCTGACCCCCCCGCCCCAGGAGCAGAGCAGCTCCGTGCACCCCGCTTCGACCCTGCAAGCGATGGAGACGTGCACAGCCACCCCTGTAAGCGGGATCAGGGTCTTAGTGAAAAAGGATGAATAAATTAAGGGAGGATGAAGGCTGTTCAGCTATCACACCATAAAAACGTACCTTTAAAAAAGTGTTTGCCAAAAAAATACTATTCCTTAAAATCTACATTTTTTTTTTTTTTAAGGGTTTCCTTGTAAAAAATGGAATTGATAGTTTCCCTCCCCCCCCCTGCAAAGTGACCAGGTATTTTTGGGGTGTCCCTCCTTGGTGTCCTACAGCTTCCCTAAGTGTGTCTCCTTTTTCCCCCCCCATCCCAGCAAGTCTCACAGACCACCAAGTACCTTGACACCCACATGAGAATCCAGGCCACCGTTTGGGGGCTAAATGCTGTATAATTAAAGCCAATCTGGCTATAAAAATAAATGCTTTTGTCTTCCTTATACAGGATAGAAGAATTTAGCCCTTTTTAAACAGCTCAGCATCTAGCTGTAATAGTATTTAAAAAACAAACCAAATGCCTACATAGAAAAATAAAGGATAAACATTATCCATCTATTTTATATTTATATAAAAACTAAGTTCTGTGACAGGATATTTTGCTTCTTCGCTGTAAAAAAAAAAACAAACAGCCTAGGCCATATAACCTAAGCCTGCTGTGAGGAGTAAACTACATCTTCAAACTTACTCAGAGAAAAATATCAGTTAGCAATTTCACTTCTCCAAAATAAAGTTATTAAATATATATATTATTTTAAGTCTTTATAAACTATTTCATTGTTTAAGCAAGGAGGGGAACACGTGGCTGAGGACCACTCTAACCCGTCCCTCCCTGGGGAGGGAGAAGCGGACATCAGCTGTGAATCCAGCAGAAACCTGGCGTGTCGAGACCCAGAGCTGGCTGGCTTGCAGGCACAGACACGCACGGAGGGGACACGGAGGCTTCCACCCACTCTAAGTCCTTCACAAGGACGTTCTTTTTTCCAGCCTGTGCTTTGTGAGGAAGTACTTGAAGAACTCATACACCGACCAGGCGATGGCCGTTGAAGGCATCTGGTATATGACACGTGCCTGCACCCCTCTGAAATACCCCGCGATGCCCCCCAGCTGATAGACAGTCTTGAAGGCGTTCACCATGCCCGAGAGATGTCCGCTGATGTTCACAGAGCTCAAGGCCATGTTCTCCTGGGTGTTGAGCAGGGTCTTGCAGACATCCAGAGGAGTGGTGGCAGCGGCGGCCACGGCCCCCGCAACGGCACCGGAGACGATGTGGGACCGAGGGTTATACTCCCGGTGTGGGTTAATCTGCTCCTGCATGAACTCGTAGGTGATGAAGTGAATGGCCTGGAAGGGGACGTTCATGGTGAGCTGGGTGGTGTAGCTGCGGTAGAAGGCACCGAACCCCTCTGTCCTCTGCACTGTCCTTATGCACGCCAGGACAGACTTGTAGGGGGAGTTGAACATCTGCATCCGCTGCTTCACCACTGGTCCAGGCGACGGCCGCAGGGATGAAGGCAGGACAGGCAGCACCAGGCAGGACAGGGAGATAAACAAAGATTTATTGGCCAAGGCACATGGTTCCTGGTCACCACAGCACCCAGACTGAACCCTGCTCCTAGTCCCAACCATCCAGACCCAACCTCCCCTTCAAGTCCAAAGTGACAGGACATAAACTGGCATTTCTGTAGCCATGAGCTCGTTATCCACAGGCTTTCACCAAAAGGCTGCATGTGCCCTCTGCTTCCCCCAACCTGCCCAGTGCCCCCCAAAAACCCAACGCAACAAGTGAAGGAAGCGGGTCTGAGCTCAGCCCTGGTTCAACAGCTCTCCAATTCCACGGGCTAACGCACGCCTCTCCTCAAGCTTAATTAAGGAACCTTTACTTCTGGCTAGAGAGGCATTGAGACAGCCTGATAGGACCCTCAGATGCATCCGTGAGGATGCAGAGCTGTTGTGCTGAAATACTGACATACCAAGAGGACAAGGGCGGAAAGGTGATTAAATAACTGTACGTGACCTGGGAAGTGTCACTTGTGCAACACTGACTTAAGCAAAAGGCCAATTAATTTAATCAGGATATGATTAAAAGGATTTTAAACACTAGAGACAGTTTCTCCTCCAGAAGAACCTGTCTTTGGGCCAATACATTGTCTTCATTTTAGTTGCACTTCACTGTTAGTCCCCCTCATGCCAGACCACCTACACAGGAAGGCGACACAACGGTCCCACCGGGTGCTGTGCTTGTCTAACAAGAGTGAGCTCAGTTGTGTTTGGTAGTCCAAAGTTTGAGATAAACCACAACCACTTCGATAAAGATGCACTAGCAGAGTAGTAACAGTATCGCGTTAGTAAAAGTGACATCAGTTTTCCTGGAAAGTCACGATACGCCACGTAGATGCTGTGTGCAACTCCTTGGCCAGCAAGGGAAAACAGCCAGGCAGAATTTATCCCTTTACACTGGTCTGAGCTCATGAAAAGCTGGGCAGAGTCACTAAAGCAAAGGGGTGGCTCAGGGTGTCCTGGGTGCCTTGCCCAGCTAACGGAGAGCAGCACTTCCGACCAGCACGGGGCATTACCTTCAGCGGGATTCATCACGGCGTCGTGGAGTAGCGTGGCCACGCTCCCAGCTATACCTGCGAGACAAAAACACCGTTAAAACAAAGATCGGGAGGCCGGGGCTTGCACAGGCGCTGCCATCCGCAGAGGCAGCGGCCGAGGATACAGGCAGCCCGTGCACCACCGAGCACCCAGTAGCTAAGCCCAGCTCTGCAGCGAGCCCAAGGGTGCATCCAGCAACACGGCTCCTTCCCAGTGCGGAAAACCCATCCAGAGCAGCTTGACAGAAACCAGGGTCTGTTGAGAGGATCGCAGCCATCAGCTTTGCTGTTCCCTACAACAGCTCCCGAGGCTTTGCCTACACAAGTCACCTCCGGCTCACTCAGCCTGCGCTGGGCTGAGAAACGAGCAGTGTTTAGAACTGGCTCAGCACATCCATAATTAGGCATCTTCATCCGTTTACTCAGTCTAGTTTTAAACACTAATTGCACAGATTCTGCAAACATCCAGCCAGCCATTAATGATTCTGCAGCTGGCTCGAGGACAGGCCTCTCGAACCACACCTTCTCCTTTGATGTAGGTTTCCACCTCAAATTCTCTCTTGCCCAAATGACTTTTGGTCATTTCTCATTAACCCAGCGCTTCGGTTTTCCCCGCTGGTACTGAAAACCTGTAGCTACTTGAAAGGTAAACACAGGAAGCGTATTACTAGCAAAAAGCAGCAAGATATTATATGCCCTCAACTGAGTTGGTTGAGTCAAGTGACTGCCACGGCACCTTCCTACCATCGCACCACGTCAAGGACCAGGCAGAAACGTCTTCTGCACAAACCCGTTTGTGACACCCCGGCTGCTCGACTCGAGGGTTTCTGCTGTTACAGCAGTATTGCTGGACCTCACTGCAAAAGCCTTCCTGGGAGAAGTAAATCTTTCACAAAGCGTGCGAGCGCTGAGTACACTTGACCATGCTGCAGCTCCAAGGGAGACGACATGGAACAACCTGTACTTCAAAGCTCGAGCCTTCAAACAAAGCCAGAAACAGCAGCCTGCGACCGCGTCTGAACAATTCTTGTCCAGCGTGTTGGCTGCTTGTGCCAGAATAATTTGAGATTAAAGAGCAGTGCAGAAATCTAGATGAGACCGAGGCTTTGGAGGGTGCACAGCATCGCCATCGGGGGGTTCAGGCCAGGAAGGGCTTCTCCGCTCTGGAGCCGACGGCCAGCCCAGCCATGCCCGCCCTCGGGAAGGGAGATCTGCCAAGGGGTCAGTTGTCCTAAGACAGGGTGCAGGTTTCAGAGGGGCACGGTGACCAGCATGAAGCACTCACCTAGAAGGTAGGTGCCACACTTGCCTGCCCCCCCCCCGCCCCAGCACTCCCAAAGCGGGTGCCGAGACCTGCAAACCCGGGGTTACGTTTGCACCTTGCATCCTCCCCGATGGGCATTTACAGGGTCGGTCTGAACGCAGGCTGCCTACAGCAGATCTTCCAGGAGCAGAGCACGGTGAAGGATGCCAGGCTAAGCGTGTGAAGCAAGGAAAGGACAAAGCTGTTAACTGCAAGCTTTTTTTTTTGGTGCAAAAACCCAAAAATACCATTGGCCAAGTGGCTGTTTCCTCCATGCTGGATAGTATCGCTTAGAGACTTTTTCATTTTTTCATAGCAGGCAAAGTACATTGCGTGTGCAGGGCCAGCCCCCAGCATGGTGACATTAATCCCACGTAAAGGCCTCCAGAAACCCTCTGTAAGGACAATCTTCTTCAGAGCTTCGTACACGCTCCTGTACTGGGCTTTGGGGTCCGGCTGCAAGCTCTGCATCCTTGTCTGCAACAAAGCACACGAAGGGAAAGGCCTCGGTTACTCGCCTTTAATGCAACAAGCACAAGCCACAAAGAGCTACAAGACTTCCAAGATCATTAGAGGGGTCAATAATTTACTCCTCAGTTGCACCCACGCCAGGGCCACTGCGCTCTTCATCCCCGCTTCGCCTGCCAGCCCAGCGCTATCAGCTCCACGCTCCCATTGCACGACCAGAACGTTACGGGGCTGCTCAGACAAGCGCCCAGCGGAGGGAAGTGTAACCTCTGCTCCTGCTCACGCACGGAAAGCCCAGGGAATTAAGCTAACGCGGTTGTTCAAAAGCCTCGGTGAAGAAATACAGTTAGGTCTTTAATTGCCTGTTGCTTACAACACTCCCGTCTCTGCCCCGGCTTGTTTCTCCTGCAGTCGCTCAGCGTGCAGAGTTAGCCCGCTCGATTGGGAAACAGGTTTCCTAGAAGGGCGACTGAGAGAACGGGGTACCTGCCGTGACCCTCCCGCAGCGGGAGGGACAGGTAAAGGCCACCCCGTCCTCCTGCACAGCCCCCCAGGGAAGACCCAGTGGGTGACTCTTCGCCCGTCTTCCCCCCGGCTCCCGGTGCCCTGCAGCCACCAACGTCCACGGCCAGGCGGCTTCATCTGCATCTTTGTTCAACAGACCTCGACGGGCTTTTCTTCCACGGATCTTTGAAGGCAGCTAAGCTTCTGGCATCCAAAGCACCCTATTAAACTCGCTGCCATCACTTAATTACACACCCTGGGAAAAAAAATCACGTCTTTTAGCTTGTTTCAGGCTTCTGCGGACCGATGCCATCGCACACCAGCAACGCTCAAAGCCCTTGCAATGACGATGCCAACCTGCAACGGGCGTTTGCAGGGCACAGACCCCAGCCACCTCCCACCGACAAGGCTTCAACCTCCACAACCGCCCCAGCAAGACCGAGCAAATCCAGGACATCAAGACGCAAAGGGCTCTGCGGCTCCTGCTGAGCAGCCCACGAGTCCTGCCGGTCTGCAACGCGGCTGATACACCCCATCGCACCGAAACCGGTCTGAAGGGATACGGCCTCACGCCTCGCAACACAAACACAGAAGGCTCCTGGGAAAGGGCATAGCCACAGGAGGCGAGCGTTTAGCAACCTGCAACAGGCTCCATCAAATTAATGCTCTTTTAAGGAGCGCGAGAAGCACAATTAAGAGGTCATTTGGGTTTGGCAGGAAGGATGCTTCCCACCCTGGCAGCTGGGACCCCTCATCTTCGGAATAACGTTTCCCCCAAACGATTTGGCAGCGTGCAGACACCAGTGCTGCCCTCACAGGGAAAGCAACAGGAGATTCAACAGCCCTGGAAAACACAAGGATTGCCCACGCCACCTCCGTGCTTCCTCACCAGGACACGGCCCTTCAAGCCTATCGATTCACTGCGTTAGCCGGGAGGCAATACTACGGCCACGCTTTCAGGCAGGATTAGGCCAATAAAAATGTTTCAGGCTTGGACCTTCGATTCCCCAAACCGCTCTAGTTACTGGAAAACAGAAGAGCAGTTTCACAGGCACTTTGAGATCAAGGAAGAGATCAGACCTGAATTCAAGACTTTAACCCAGCACCGTAAAATCAAGATATGAAAGCAGCAAAGCAATCCATGGCGCTAAGCCAAACAAACTATTGCATTTGTAGTAAATATTCTAAAAAAATTGCACAGGAATTACATTCGCAAAGTGACTTAGTTCAGCAGCTAGCTGAATTTCAGACTTAAGCATCAGCCAGTGGTCGCGGCATCACACCACAACAGGGAATTTGGCAGCCTCAAGCAAAGCTTCCTGTTTCAGAGCACTAAATGCATCGTACCCTACGAACGGCGCTGGAAATAAACCCAAAGGATCGGGAAAATCCTCCTGTAAAGGCAGCAACAGCCCTCAGTTATCTTGGAATTTAAAACCAGGTTTTAAATCTGACTCTCAGCCCTCGCTGACCAGGTCTAAGGGTCTTGCAACCCCTCCACGGGTCTCTGCACCTTCCTGTCCCACGGATGCTCATCAGGAGGGGCTGGATTTTGTGATGCCCCAGAGAAACTCCCGGCAGCCGCTCTGCCATCAGCGTGACTCAGCACAACCCACCGCCGCCAAGCTGGTCACATCCAGCTGGTTTTGTGTTGTGGGTTGGTTTTTTTTTTTTTTTGCTCTGCTAGTTTTAACTTGAAGGAATTGCTTCAGACTCCAGAACTGACCCCAGATCTCAATCTCACCCCAGTCTGTACCTGGGATGCCTTCGAAGCAGCCGGTATAATTTAAGCACGCAGCAGCGTCAGCTCATCAGAAGGGTAACCAGGGAGGAGTGCTCCTGTAAAGCAATAAGCAATCAGCCTGGCATGTGCGGGACCGAAGCAGGTGGTGCTGTGCACTTGGGGACTAACCCTGAGTATCTCCACCCACACTGAGAATCAGCTGCTTTCACACGAGAATGGCTAAATATCCCTTTTTATTTCTCTGTTGCTCACCTGAGCCATTCCAGAGGGGTTCAAAAGCTCACGCCATACCCCGGAGCGGGCGGTAAGTAGGTGTCGTACCCACCGAACCCACGCACGCTGCAGTTTGCATCACCACCAGGTCCTCAGGCTCGCACCTTTCATTACGGCTGCGGTCACAAACAGGACCAACAGCCCGAGGAGTAACCAAACCCAGGATCTCCTGCGCGGCTGCTGCAACGCAAGAGGCAGAGCGCTGAAAACAGGTTCGGCTCTGTTTTGCTCGGGATAAGTTTATCACTGTGTGAACAATGATGATTTGCTATGAGCTATGCAGTCCTCACCCCCCCCCCAGCTCTTGGCACCTATCTGAAGCCAACAAGCTCCTCCAGGAGCCTCACGCCCCTGTTAAACCAGCCAACAAATACTTCTCCACCTACTTAGATTAATCCTCATTGCATAAGGCAAAAGTGCACCAACAACCACAAGCGTCCCGGTACTCCTGGTTTCAGCTTGGGCATAAGAAGCAACACCAAAAGTCAGAGCTTCAGGTTCATCAGGTTACCTGCTGTCTGTGGACCAAGCGCCGTCTTTACGGACGCTGTCTGGGGGAGAGCACCCAGCCTTCCCGCTGCCGGGAGCACAGGAATAGTCCAGGGTAGTTTTCTGTCTAGGATTGTTTTACTGACAAGAGTCACATCTCTAGTTTTGCTTATTCCTCGCAAAGGGTCACCGGTTTGACATGCCCCTGTACAAACAAGCTCAGATATAATTTGCCTCTGTTTTTTTTTCCTGAACACGGCTTTCTCAAAGTTCAGCCTGCACGTTCACGTGACAACCAGCCCGGTCTCCCTGCAGCTAACAAAAGACACCGAGAACACAATACGCTCTTACCATGAAACAAGCAGTTCTTCTGCAGCATCCCAGTCAGATCCTGCTGGCTGGAGAGGGCTTCGCTATTGCACGACCCATGCCTTGCCCGAGCTCTGAACTCCCTTTGCCTTTTTGCTAGGCTGTTTTCCAGCTACAGCAGCTCCCCAGACCAGCAGCGGACTTGCTGCGGTACCCTCCCGTGTCTGCAAAGGCCCGTGGAAGGGGAGCGTAGGGTCAGTCACGCAGGTTAGCCGTGACTTCCCAGCACCCCAACGCTGCCAGCTGAACCAAGAGTAACGGCTGCTCCCGGACCTGCGTTGAGACAGGTGGATGCAGACCCTCCCACCGCCAAACCCAAGCCAAGTGTCCCTAACCCCAAAGTCTAAACAAACCAGAGGAAAACAGCTCACAGGGGCTCCCCTGCTCAGCCAGCCCTGCTTGCGTGCTTTCAAGACCTTAGTTACAAGCAGGGAAGCTCCAAAGTCTACTTGCACCAGGCAAGTCACCCACAGTTGACTGTCCTAGCTGGAGCCACTGAAACACTTGCTCCATCCCTCCGAACAAGCTCCACCATACTTGTCCTCCTTTCCTCTCCACTTCCCTCTCTGGCATCACAGGTGTAGGCTAGATGTTTATCCTACCCTTCACCCCAGGAGTCCCCACTACAGTATGGGACCTCCCGCACCCATCAGGAACCACGCGCAGCCACAGCAAAGTCAACTTACAGATGCCTTGTTGCACCAACTTGGTTGGATAGGAGGGGTTCAGGTTTTCATGGAGAAGGACCACAACAGGGTTAGGGTTGGAGCAAGGACTTTTTGTCATTAGTACAACCGCCACCCACTGCGAGGAAGGGTGGTTTGAGCCCAGCACATCTCCAGTTTCTCACTGAGCTGTCTCAGATCAGCTATTAGTGCCCAGGTGAGAGCTGTTCTTCACATCCTCAAGGCAGCTGCTTCACCTGCCTTGGGAAACCAGCTCCAGCAGCCTTGCAGAAAAACCACCAAATGGCTTAAGCAAGAGGCAGCTCCAGGAGAGTTCCCCAGAAACTCCCTTCTGCAGCCATCACAAGAAGTCCTCAACATGCTGATCCCCAAAATTAATTTGGAGACTGACCAAGCTTGCCAGGACAGCTATGTTTCCAGCAGCTACAAAACAAAACAAGCCTAAGCACCCTGAGAAACCCCATGAGCACACATCTGAAAACCTACAGTTCAAGCCAGTGTTTTACCACAACCACAGCATTGAATGGAAAAGACAGAGGCCAAGGTGCAGTTAAGGCTGAAGCTGCAAGGAGGTCTTCACCGTCAGAAGGCAAGTGATGGAAGGCAAAGACACCAAGCACGTCTCAAGAATCACAACCCTCCAGCTGGAGCTTTAGTTGCTAAATACAACCCGTCACACGTTTGCCCTCAAAGCAAAGAGCAGCACTGCTGCAAGACACACACCCAGCCAGCGGTGCTTCGAGTTTCCGCAGGGCCATCGCAGCCAGGTGCCGCAGGAGGCTGCACGTGGGCAGCTGCATCCCAGCGTCACACCCTCCCTCCTCGCATCCCAGCACCTCTTGCATCGCGGGCACGTTCTACGCTGTCACACAGGCGTACCCACGCGCTTCAGAGGTCCACAGGGCACTGTTTGAACCGCTCGCCTCGACTCACCTCAGCAGGCCACCACCGTCACAGCCCGCCCTACCCCAACCTTGTCAAGCTCAGGAATTGTGCAAGCGTCTGAAGCAAACAATTCCCCAAATTAAAACATTTTCAGTTTCTCTTTGAGAGGAAATGACTCGCTGCAACCAAAACATTTCCTCTACGGCATGATCTTGCCAGGTGCCCGAAATGCCTTTCTGCAGCATCCACAGCCCCCTGCCTCCTCCACGGGCTCTGCTCGGCCGCAACCGCTCCCAGGAATTATTATCCAGAAAAATCAGACTAAGGAAGGCGCTTCGCTGCTTTTCTGTAGGAGGAGAGTGGCACATTTCCCATGGAAAAGGGAAAACCAGCTGCTCTTACAAGCTGAATTAGTGTTTGGTTACTCCCATTACAAGAAAAAAAAAGCTCTTTTGGGGTCAGTTCCCACCTTTTCCCGCAGACAGCCTGAACCGGCACAGACCGGCAGCGGGTGCCCGTGGCAGCAGCAGCACCCAGAGCCTGCAGCTCGGGATTTCGCTCTGCCCCCGACACACGGGGTGACCTTGGCCGCGCTCCACCGGAGTTTTCCCACAGCCAGCCAACAGCCGGAGTATTTTATCTGCTCCCGCGCACTTCAAGGCAGTTTGCTGAGCGGGATTATTCCCGGCGTAAGGCATTGCCCTGGCACTCTCCTAGCACAGGCGCTGCCAGCCCTGAAGCAATCGGGGAATTCACTGCCCAGTGAAATCAGCACTTTTCCCTTCCTACAAAGCACCTCCCACTCCGAGAAACCGGGCACAACTTTCATTTTCTCCCTCTCCCTTCCCCCTGCCCAAGGAAATGCCCTCTTAACCCCATAAAGTCCAGAGGGACCACACGCTGCTCTGCCCGTGATTTGGCAGAAAATGCCAGAAAAATACCAGAAAAATACCAGGCTCGTCTGTGGCAGGAGCCGGTGCAGAAGCACTCGTGGTGGGCACGGACCCTGCGCCTCGGGGACACCTGCAATGCGGAGCAGCCCACAAGAACGAGCCAGGTTCAGCAGGCGCAGATCCAGAGGGAAAACATGGGGGGGAAAAAAAAAAAGCGGAGAATATTTAATGTGAGGGCTTATTGCAGCACAGTGGCAAACCTCCAGTGCTTCAAAGTGAAGGCATTTCCTCTCCTAACTCTTTCAGGGAGCCCTGCATTGAAAAGAGGAAAAATTAGAGCATCTGCTCGCAGCCTTTCCCGACCGGACCACGGAGAATCTGTCAGCACCACCAACACAATAGTGAGAGCACTTGGCTTTTCCCAACCTTATTTTCTCTTTTTTTAAGCAGCCAGAGCAGCACGTTGGCAGGGCAGAGGGAGGAAAAACCCTTCGCGACGCTTCCTACCACGCTGGCGATGCTGTGAAGTCCCCTCCACAGCACCAAGCGCCTCGAGCGGCTCACCCGCACCAAAACCCCGCACCACCGGCGCGCCTCCAGCCGCACCAGCCCCTTCCGAAGTCCCGACCCGGATAAAGCCACCGCTCCCACGGGGGACACGTAAGGTCGGGTCCACGCCACTCGCAGCCGTCCCGGTGTGCGGACGGACAAACCACGGCGGCTGACCCGCTTTTCCCCTCCTGGGCCGGGATGCCAAGGCGGCAGGAGGGAAAAGCCATCGGGGGGATCCCTGCTCCAGCCCCACGCCAGGAGGTCACCGGTGGCACCTGCCACCCCGGGGAGCGGCACGAGGACTTTGCTTGCCGCGGCGGGAGGCGGCAAGGCCCGGCACACACCTTTGCACCGCGGGTTGCGCAAAACTTGCCATGGCGGAGGAGGCCGGGGCTGCCCGGGACGGCACCGGGGGGGCTGCGGGGACAGGTCCGGGGTGGGTGCGCAGCTCCGGCTTCCATCGGAGACCTCGGGGTGACAGCTCGGGGACCTCGCACACCTCCAGCCCGCTGCAGCGCCCTGCGCCTCGCTCACCCCCGGCACCTCTTGCACACTCCCCCGCAGCCCCGTACAACTCCGCTCCCCCCAAGCGACAGTCCCCAACCCGGGAACCCCACGCGCTCCAACGGCCCTTGCACACCTTCCCCTGCTTGCACCCCGACAGCCCTTGCACGGCTGCACACCCGCAGCACCCCACGCGCGCTCTCCCCCTTGCACAAGCGCAAACCCCACGCACGCACCCCGCGCACTCCCGCACGCCTCCCCCCAACCCCCCC
>VXBL01007059.1:261828-302756 GCA_013400195.1 Aramus guarauna | reverse complement strand
TCCGGGGTGTGCAACACACACACACACACACACCCACACCCACACACACCCCCGTCTGCACCCTGCTCTGCGCCCCCGGGGTGCCGCGGGGCGAGGCCAGGCGGGCCGGGAGGGCAGGAGGGCGGAAATGGGGGCATTAACACGGGCAAACGTGGTGTTTTTCCTAAAGGACTACGGCACCGCTGGGAGCAAAGCAGCTCTCGGCACGCGGGCGTTCGGCTGCCCCAAACAGCCCCAAATGCTCCCCAAAGCACAAGCGAGGCCGCGGGGCCCGCGCGGGTCTCGTGCTGCTGCCGCTTCGTCTCGGGAGTTTTGCTCACGGCAGGATTTGGTTGTGCTTTCGGGGTGCCTCAGCTGGCCCAGCCTGCTCCCCTCTCCTGTCACCCCGTCGGCAGGGCCAGGACAGCAGGACGAGGCGCCATGTCAGCTCCCCTGCACCGGCTCGACCCTCGCCGAAGGGCTCGGCACAGCTTTCTGCCCTTCCCTGCAAAGGCTTTTTTGGGAAGACGGGATCCACGGTGACCACCGTCCCTTCCTACAGCTCCCGCTCCGCCGCAGAGCCGTTAATCCTGGCCTGTCTGCAGGAGGAACGAGCTCGCCCCATGCCCCTGCACCCCCAAACACTCCTCTTTCCCTGCGTTTTCAATGATTTCTTTGTTCCACCGTGAAATCAACCCAAACCAACTAAATTTGACAAACTGAAAGAGATGGAGACAAATTCTTTGTGGCCCAGGGCTCCAGGAACAGCACCGACTTTATTTCATTCCTCCTTGAAGGATTATTTGGAATTCGACCTTGCTGGGAAGATGGCGTCGCGTAGCGTGTACCGAAACCAAGGTTAACCATTTGCATGAAGCACCATGGTAATGCAAAGCAATTTATTCCTGCCTGAGCCTTGGGAAGGAAGCAAGAAAACCATCCTTCGAGGGCCCCAAAAAAAGCAGAAAAATAAAAATGCCTGGTTTTCCTGTTAGCCGTGAACAGCCTGGTCTGTTCTCATCCTCGCCTCCCATCCAGGTACCCGGAGAGGGGCTGTGGCGGAGCAGCGCTGGGGCTGTTTGTGCCAGGCAGCCTCCGTTCTCCGCGGGAACATGGTGCCGCTGGAAAAAATAACAATAATAGCAGCGTCACGCGCGTGACTCAATCCTGATTGATTTTGGGTACCTGGCAGCATTTTCTGCACCCGGAACAGCGCTTGTGCTGGGTGTGGGAGAGCTGGAGGTGAGATCTGGCCACCGTCCTGGCGTGTCCAAGGCTTTTCACTATCCCAGGAGACCAGGTACCATCAGCTGTCCCAAAACCTGCAGAAACTGGAGGCTGTCACGAGTCCTTCAACAACACGCAATTTAACACAGCAACTGCTAAATCTCTCCTTCCTTCCCCCGCCCCCCCCCATCCTACCCCCGGCAGAAGCCACTGGATTTTCACAGCTTTGTCTCCTCCAGAAGAGACTATCCCAAATCCATATTGCTGACAGATGGTTTGACACTGTGTTCTCCAGCTTAAATGACATTTCGGAGCTGGGGAGCCACGTGCACACATGTAATTCCAGCAGACAGCACTCCCCGATGATCACCCGGGTTTGCAAAACATAAAACAAACACAGGCACGAGAACTTCCTTTTTGTAAGGCAACCTTTTTTAAGGAAATGCCTGAATGAAAACTCGAAGAGGAACACTTTCCAGTATTGCTCCACGTCGCTTATCTAGGTTTCCTACTCCCTAAACAGTCAAGAGCAGCTAATCTCTTCCCAATGCTTGTGGCAGGGCAGAGGAGGGGGGGGAAATTACAGCCGCGCTTGCCTTAATGAGCCCTTTCCCCAACAGTCTGGCTCCCTGATAAGAAACAGTATGAATCAGGCTGAAATATGGTGCTGTTTGCAGGTAGGAACAGGTTAAATTTTAACCCCGAGGAGCAGTGTCACGAGGAATCCTTTCTGCTCCTGCTCCGTATCCCGCATCAGGGCCACCCCGGGGCACAGGGAGCTGCCGGAGATGCCAAAGCAGAGACACACGGACTGAGGATTTTCCCCACGTTCATGAAGAAGGGACAAAATTATTCATCATTTGCGGAGGGAAAATGGGGCAGGGAGTCTGGTCTGGCTTGTGGTTTTGTCATGTCACACATCTCACTGGCAGGAAAAGGAACAGCCTGTGTCTCTTGGACGGTTTCCTGCCATCCCTGCCTGGCAAAGAACAGTCATCCCCTCGCCGGTCACCAACAGAGCGAACACGATTTACAAAACCTTCCTTTGAAACAAGTTGGCCTTGTGCAATGATTCCCTTGCAGCTTCCCAAGGCACAACCACTGCTCGGTGCATCCCGCCCCGGTGCCGGAGCTCCCCTGGGGTTAACAGGTCCCTCAGGTGCTCCAGGAGCCCCAAACTCCATCCCAGCAGAGACGCAGCGAAGGGCAAAGCTATCCGGGCTGTGGAAAGCACAGCCTGGCTGCAGGCTGCACTGAGCACACTCATTTATACACCGACAAGTCGATGCGAAATACACCGCCGCAATCCGCACACGCATTGCATCACTGCGCGCAGCTAAATAAAAGGATGAATCAGACCCGCAGATCTGAGTCCTCACGGGTACATAACCTTCTTCGTGGGACCTCTGCACTGTAGGACAGCTTTTACCCAGCAGAAATACAACATGCTGCCAAGAAACGTGATGAGAAATGAGAAACAACCTGCGAAACGAAGTGAAATGCTCCTGGCTTTCATTAGGTCCCTGCCCAAAGCAGGTGCCTGCAGCCCCCAGGCCGTCTGCCCGCTGCTCCACAGCTGATTAGGAGGACCCGGTCTCGCTTATCGCAGTCCCTCGCGGGCAGGAGGTGCAGGACACCACGGCTGCACCCACGCCGATAAGGCAGGAGGGTCCTACTGGGAGGCGGACACCTTCGGGGAACCACAGAAATTGGGGCTTATCAACAAGATCCAGTGGGATATATATATATTTTTTTTTTTTTTTTTCACTTTCCAAATCTACATGTTCACTAACAGCTGGGCAACACCTTGTTTTAGGCTGGGTTTTATCCTTTTCACGACCTGCCACCACCAGCACGAGGCTGCCGGCGGCGGTGCGGAGCTGTGGGCGCTGAAACGGGGGTGAGAAAGGGGAACGCTACTTCACCTCCAGCAGCGCGATGCCACATAGCAGCAAATTACAGGACTTTTACTTTTTTTTTTTTTTTTTTTACTTTTNGTTTTTTTTTTTTTTTTTTTTTTTTTTTTAATTTAAATGTTGAGCAGCAGGTAATTGTATTTTTAATTGTGGAAAGGAAAAGGCACCCGTTATGGCATGGCGTAAAGCGTTCACTTTAGAAGAGGGATCATGTCGTACATATTTGCCATCTCCGAAGATGCCCTGGGAAAGGGTCTCTGACACCAGCCTGGGTTTTCCTGCCCACCCAGGAGCATTTTACGCTGCTGCTGGGAAGAGCTGTCCGCGGGGAAATATCAGCGGCTAGGAAACCTGCTGCGTTCCCCTTATTTTTTATCTCTATATTAGCAAACGCCATAAAAATAAGCAAACGGTATTGTTTTGTCTTCGGGGTGGACTGACCCACTTATTTGAACATCAGCGTAAGGCATCCCCCAGTTTTAAGCCCCTGCTGAGCACATCGAGATGTCAGTTGGTAGATTAGTACTGGAAAATCAAGAACATTAATCCCTGCTCCAGTACAAACTCAGAGCATCTCTTTCTGCCTTGATTCACCAGAGCAACATTCCAGATTACCAAGGTATTCGTTTCATAGCCAGTGTGTATATAACAGGTTTATATGTAACAGATCAACCGCGGTGATGTCAGTGAGGGCCGTGAAAATGAATGCAAAGAAAATTAGAGGGAATTGAGCCCTAACGATGCTGCGGGCTTATTCCTATGCCAAAACAGCCGAAATCTGAAAACTCAGCACTGCAGCTCCACCGAAGCAACGCAGACAGATCCAGCGCACATTAACATTTATGCAACCTCAGAGGTAAAGGAGGTGTGGATGCGAGGAATTTGGCCTGTGGGTTTTATTTCGGCGCTCACATAATCTGACCTAATTTACCATTACCTAGCTCGATGGATTAATGGAACAGGGAGAGGCAATACCCAATGTGTATAATTAAGCCTGCTTTTTGTATTACTTCCTGGACTGAATTTTTTCATCAACTTGCCTTTCTGGTTTGAAGCCCCGAGGAAACAATGGGAAAGGTGCAGCACATGCTGGTGGTGCTTTTGGGATTGACTGGTGGCACTGGGCAGAGGAGGCTGAAAGGATCCCACGGGGTTTGGGTGCAGCTCTTCTGGGGTTGGTTTTTTGGGGTTTTTTGCTTTGTTTCTAGCATTTAGCAAAATTAGATCCAGAAAGGAGGGAGAAAATCCTGGCTTGTCGTTCAGGGGATGTTTAAAGCTGGGGGGGTGTGGGGTGTGTGCTCCTGCTCTGCCACTGACTCCTCGCATGGCCTTGGTCAAGTCATTTAATTTTGAAGGGCTTCACCACCTCTTCTGGGCAGGGTTTTGTGTGGTTAAAAGACGGTGAGCAAGAAAGGATGAGATGAGGGCTCTGCAAACGGGGCTGGGGCTGGCGGGCAGTCTTACCCTGCTGCTGCAGTGCAAGCAAATAAAAAATCAGCTTTATTTGCCCCAGAGCGAGCACAGCCAACAACACATCTAGGGAGATCGGGCTGCGGGGACACCTCTCCAGCTTTGAAATGGAAAGAAGGGCGTTTTAACAAATAAACACAAAAAATGCAAGAAGAAAATCCAGCTGGGGGACACGGCTCAGCCCTGCCTCCCCCTCCACACCCCCTTTCATACCCCCACCGGCCAAAGGGACGGGGTGCTCCACCTCGATCAGCGCGGACAGCCGCCGCACGCCCCAGCTGCTCCCGTATCTGCTCACCCCGCCACACGCTGCGGGCTGATATGTGGGGGGGTGCGGCGGGGCGGGCGATGTGCTCCCCCGAGATAGGGGCCGGGCACGCTGCTCACACCTTGCTCGGGCTGCCGGAGTCGACCTGCGCGTGTCCTGGAGACGGTTTGTACCTTTGGAAATGGCCGATGCCCAAACGCCCCGCTCACGGCGAGCTCTGCCGCGCTGCTCTGCGTCTCCATCAAGCTGCTTTCTCCAGGCACCAATTCAGAGCGAGCCTGATGGTGTTAGCAGCGTGGCTTTATCCCAGATTTCCTCCGAATTGCACGGGGCGGGCTGGGGGGGGGGGGAACAAAGCAGGATTTGGTGCTTGGTGGAAACCGTCCTCACGTGCAAATTGCTGGGAGCTCTCCTCGGCGGAGCATCGGAGCCAGAGTCTGAACTCACTTCACGGACACAAGCAACAGCCTGCAGGGAAGGTTTTAGGTTTTACTCCCACTGGTGATACTGTTAACGGTGGAATGAAATATATTCACAAACAACTAATATTTTCTCCGTCGCTGCAGAGAGCATGCATCTGGAAATAATTAGCATGCACAAAACCAACTTGCACATTCCTCCTAGGCCTCCATTTTGTGCCGCCTGCAGGCTCTGGCACTGACGGTTTTATCGGCACTTCTCAATTTCTGCATATTTTTCATTATTCCTAACACCCAGGCCGGCCCAGACCAACCCCTGGCCAAAGTTTGCCGGTGACGCAGAAACCACGCTCAGCCCCCGCAAACCACCCCCCCCGCGCAGCTTTTTTGTTTGCGTGGTTTCGTGGCAGCGCTGGCTTTTTTTTTTAGTTTTCTTTTTTGTTTTCTTTTCCCCCTCCACAAAGCCTTCGCCGCCACCGACATGCTCCTGCTTGTGCCTTCGTCTCTGCAGATGACGGCAGCGTCGGGAACCGGCCGCCCTGCAGCCGTTCTTCCCCCCAGAGTCACGAGTTGCAGCAAACTGCTTTTGGGGCAAATTCAGCTTGGAAAGGGACTGAAGGGCTGCCCAGAGCGGCTGGGCTTTTAGCCGCCTGGCCGGTGGGAGCCCGTGCAATGCCAGGATGGGTCCCACCAGCCCGGTGGTTGAACGTCCACCGTGCTGAGCACGGACCGGGAAGCTCTGAAGGGACACGTGCTCCTCACGCTGTAGGACAACAGGCTCAGCACCTTTGCTGGGCTGAACCCCTTGGCAGAGGTTTGTTCCCACCTTTCTCCTGCAAATCAAGAGCAGGTCCAAGAGCTCCTCCCTGGAGGTCTGGTCACTAGCTCGGCATAATCTGCCATCCCAAAGCACCTGCTTTCCTGCCAGGGCCGCATCCAGCCGTGCTGGGGATGGGCTGCACACCCAGCACAGCTTTCCCCGTGAGTTCAAGACTGTTTGCTCTGCTTTAGTCTGAGCTAATGAGTGATCTGTACCCACAGACAAGAGTTGCAATGCTTAAATCCTAAAGAAGCCCGGTGCATTGGCCATCTTGGAGAGCCGTACGCCTGGAGCACGGCTGCAGCCCTCCCTCCAGCAGAGCCCTGACTCCACCCTGGTTATCTGGCAGTAAAACCCGGTGTGCAAAACCCAGTGTGCAAAAGCCAGTGTGCAAATCCCGGTATGCAAAACCCAGCGTGCAGAACTCAGCATGCAAAATCCAGTGTGAAAAACCCAGCGTGCAAAGCCCAGTCTGCAAAACCTGGTGCGTAAAACCTGGCATGCAAAAATGTGGTGTGCAAAACCCAGTGTGTAAAACCCGGCGTGCAAAAGCCGTCACACAAAATCCAGCACACAAGACCCAGATGCAAAACCCAGCGCGTGGGTTCGGCGGGTCTCCCTGGGGAAGCTGGGTGCACTGGTGGCTCTGCGCCGAGTGGGGAACCAAAAGCCAAAGCGTTTTTGAGAAGCGTTGACAGTGGCTCGAGAGGCAAAGATGAAAGCTTGTTGTGTGAGAAGGGAAAGAGGAACTGCGGCAGAAAGTGAACTCTTGTGAAAATCCGTCGCCTTTCACGCTGCCCTCCAGCCGGAGCAGTCCTGCAAAGGACCCTGCTCAGCACGATGCGGCTCCTGGGTCGCATCTGCTTTTCATAAGGGCACCAGACAGACAATCCCAGCTCTGCCTCTTCCCCCCGGGCCACACTGGGATTCTCTGTTCCCGATGTGACCGCGGCTTTCAAAAGGCAGAAGGAGTTCTGGATGCTCCCCGGGAAACGCGCGGCAAAGGCTCGCTGCTCCTTCGCTCGAGGGCTTCGCACCGTCCAAAGTCAAAGCCTCAGTGGGGTGTTTCCAGCCGGGGCACCCCTGGTACAGCATCGCACCTGAGCGCCTGCAGAGGGGCAAACAGCAGGTCCCGGCGTGTGCAATAAGGAAACGACAGCGCCCGTCAGGCTGCCGGGTCAGTTTTGTCCCCTCTCCCTCCTGCTGGGCTCCCAGGGCGAAGGCCAAGTCCGTAACGCACCAGTTTGGGACGGCAGAAGGAACCAGCAGAAGTGGAGAAGCCAGAGCAGCCCGGCGGGGCCAGCCCCTTCCCTCCTGCAGGTGAGACCAATTTTTGACCTTACAAAATCACCCAGCGTGTCGCTCGCCCCTGGAAAAGCAGCGCTTAAGCCCCAAGAGCTTTACGCAACACCCTCCCCACCCCTGCCTGCACACGCATTCATCTCCGAGCGTGCGGTTTTGCTCACGCGGCCACACTCGATTTCACCCAGGGCGGCTGGGACGAGCCTGAAGCTCACTCCGACCGACGCTCCCCGGCCTTTCCGTCAGGGTGTTCCTGTTACTAACACATCGTAGCGGCCGGATAAACTGTTTTCTTCCCAGTTCTCCGAAGGGCCCTGGGAGCTGCGTGGGCACGAGCTGTGCTGCCGCTCAGCGGGAAGGTGCAGGGGGCTCCTCCCGCACCCCTTCCCCGGCAGATTTTCAGCCCCTTCGAGGCAAGGAGAGGCTTTCTGCTTGTTGGTTTTTTTTTTTTTAACCCAGATTCATGTGTTTATCACTTATAAAATATTCACGTGCTTACTGCAGGTGCTACACCACCGTCGTATATTTACAATATCTAAACAAATATTTACGTATCCGCGGATTTCTATTTCTACATTTCGGTTTATGCGCCCGCCCGCTGTCCGCACCCCCGCAGTGCCCGTTTCCCGCAGCAGGGCAAGGCCCGGCCCGCAGGGCCCGCACCGATCGCCCCCACGCGCCGGGCCGCAGCGCTGCGTCAGGAATTCACGATAACCCACAGGCCCCTCCNCGGGCCGAGCCCTGCGGCCTGCGGGCTGCCGGGGCCCTGGGGAAGGGGCGGGGGTCCCCCCCAGCCCGCCGCGCTGCCCTGCCGGGGCCTGCGCCCTCCCTGCCTCCGCCCGGTGCGGGTTTGCGGGCGCCGCTCCGAGCCGGAGTGGGCGGCTGCGGTTGGGCGGGGAGCGGGTGGCAGCTGGGGCAGGTGCTGTGGGCAGGGCTGGGGCGGCTGAGGGCGGGAAGGAGAGCGGCGGTGCAGGCCTGTGCTGGAGTGCCGGCTTTGCGTTTGGGTTTTTTTTTTTTAAACGTTGCCGATGTTTTGTTATGTCGGAGTCTTTACGTCTGGGGACTGGCTGTGCGGGTGGTAGCAGAGCTGAAGATACTCTGTCGGGAAAGACCCTGTGTATGGGGTGCCCTGCTGTGCCTGCCTTTCTCTGGGCCCCCTGAGCAGAGCGCTGCGCATGGAATCATAGGANCGGCCGCCCGGACCGGCTGAGGGAGCGGGGGAACGGGCGGCGGGGAGGGCCGGGTCCCTGCGGGGCGGGCACGGGGCGGGCAGCGCCTCCAGGCTCCCGGGAGGGGCCCCCGACCNTAAACGTTGCCGATGTTTTGTTATGTCGGAGTCTTTACGTCTGGGGACTGGCTGTGCGGGTGGTAGCAGAGCTGAAGATACTCTGTCGGGAAAGACCCTGTGTATGGGGTGCCCTGCTGTGCCTGCCTTTCTCTGGGCCCCCTGAGCAGAGCGCTGCGCATAGAATCATAGGATCACCTAGGTTGGAAAAGACCTTTAAGATCATCAAGTCCAACCGACAGCAACTGTGCTCCAGGCAGGGTCAGCTAGCGCGGGCTGCCCAGGCCTGCGTCCTGCCAGGCTTTGAGTGTCCCGGAGGATGCCGACTGCACAGCCTCTCCGAGCGTCCTGCTCCAGTGTCCCACCGCCCTCAGTTTTTTCTTGTGTTCAGATGGCACAAACCGAGAGACAGGAAATTGCCTCTTGTCCCGTCACTGGGCACCACTGAGAAAAGGGCCTGCATCTTCTTCACATTCTCTAGTCAGACCGTTACATGGGTTGATAAGAGCGCTCTCCTCTCCATGTAAAACAGGCCCAACTTTGTCAGCCTCTCCTCACATGAGAGATGCTTCGGTACCTTTGTCATCTTTGCAGCCCCACACTGGACTTGCTCTGTGTATTTCTTGTCCTGGGGAGCGCCAGACTGGACCCAGCGCTCCAGATGTGGCCTCACCAGTGCTGAGCAGAGGGGAAGGCTCACCTCCCTCGACCTGCTGGCAGTGCTCTTTGTGATGCTGTCTAGAAGTTCATTTATGTTTTCTTTTTGATACAGGATCAGAAGAGCAATGGTTTGGACAACGGTCGATGTGCCTCATCAGTCTGAGGTGACCGGCTGAGGTTTGAACACCAGCTGGTCTTTCTGTCTGCTGGTCATATCCCAAAATGGGGAGGTAAGAATCCCAGAGGAACTGTCCAGTTAAATTGTGATGATGTCTTTTGAGTGAAGGACAGGGAACCTAATCATGAATTCGTGGCTAATCATGAATTCAAAGGTGGGAATAGCATCTTGACTACACTCAAGCCAGCCTATGTGCAAAGCAAGAGCAAAGTAAAAAGCTTTATGAAGAATCTGTCCTTAGCTTGCTTCAAAATGCACTGTGTTTCATTTTGATGATCAAGTCCATTTTTAAAGCAGATTATCCTCTTTGAATTTTAGGATCAGCATCTCATGCTTGCTTCCCGCTTCTTGGCACTTCAGCATCTCTCCGGTGGGATGTCCACGTATTCTCAACACCACTTTGCGACAGATCGTTGTGATAGGAATACTTGCTGCTGCTGTCTCTCTGCTTTACTACTCTCTGGTAGTCATCCGCAATAAGTATGGGCGTGCGTACAGGGACAAAAGATTCCACAGGTGAGAGTTGAAAAGACTTTTTGTGGAAAGGAGCAAAATGTACTTTTGGTCTGAAAGGGAGAACACTGGCAAGTTGTGTCTGTAAAATACGTGAATGGAGCGGAAAAAGTATGAGTAAAACTTCCTGATGTTTTTTACAAAGCGTTCCTTATCTAAGTTGATCTTAATTTATCAGTAATTCAACTTTCTATTATCTTATGTATCTGTAGTAGCTCAGTAAAACTATAGGCACAAAAATATTGTGTAATAAATTATTTTGGAAATTACTTTTGGTGTATGTTCTGGGAATTTGATTCTTATGGGTGGCACTTTGCTTTTTTTCACCAGCAAGAGTACATTAGTGAAAACTGTGTGATTCCTGTGATGGAAAATGTTGTCCTGTTTTGAGGCTGAAGCTGAGAAAAACTTCCATATGGAACTTAATTGCCACGTAGTAATGCCTAGTTTCCTTCCAGGTATCTTGCCCGAGTAACTGACACCGAAGCTACAGATACGAACAACCCCAATCTGAACTATGGCATCGTTGTGGACTGTGGCAGCAGCGGCTCTAGGATTTTTGTATATTGTTGGCCAAGGCACAATGGTAATCCGCACGATCTGTTGGACATAAAACAGATGAGGGACAAAAACAGAAAACCAGTGGTTATGAAAATTAAACCAGGTACTAGAAAGAAATTAATTTTAGATGCGAATTTCTAGATAATTGCCTATCCTCACTTTGCTTTTTCAAACCCTTTAAATAAAAGTGTCTGGGTAAAGGACGCTTGCGAGTTGTGAACGTGGCACTCCTCCGGATTTCTTTGGGTTTGGTTTGCAGAGAGCTCTGTTCAGCTTTAAAGCTTGAAACTTGACACCGACAGGCAGGAGGAAGAGGTTTCTCTGTGGACTACGACAGTTGCCGGTTCAGTTGTCAGTTAACTTGGTTCTGTTTATTTAGTGAATAAATAATTGACTTTCTATAAAGGTATTTGAACCAATTATATAAATAGATAATATATCTGTTGCCAGGTTTTGTTTAGAGGATGACTGAGTCTTAGTTTCATTCTTATTTTCTTATTTCTGTAGTTGATTTCCTGGGTTTGGCTTTGGGCTGTTGCTTTCTTCTCTGTGCATTGGTTATCAAGATTTTCCAGGGAAGGCCCAAAGCTTGAGTTGCTTCACTTTCATGTTTATCTGTTTCACTAGGCATTTCGGAGTTTGCCAGCTCTCCTGAAAAGGTCAGTGATTATATTTCTCCACTTCTGAGCTTTGCTGCCGAACATGTGCCACGTGCAAAACACAAAGAGACTCCTCTTTATATTCTGTGTACTGCAGGGATGAGGATTCTGCCAGAAAGGTTATTGGCTGTCTTATTTTTAGCATTTAGGATAGAGATCCTGGTGTGTCTGACTATTTTTAACTGTTCAAAATGTAATTTTGCAGCCAACAGAAGGCGATACTTGAAGATCTGCTTACTGATATTCCTGTGCATTTTGATTTTCTGTTTTCGGACTCGCACGCAGAGGTTATTTCAGGGAAGCAGGAAGGTAGGTTAACGTTGGAAAAATTATCTTTGAAATGTTTATTACTTTCATGGTACAACTTGGATAATTTTTTTTTGTTGCTTTTTAAGACTGTGGTTTGGTTGAGAGACCTTATTCCTCAGTAGCAACATATGGAGTGTGGAGATGATCATCTGCTGTGATCTTCTAACTTGCCTAAATGTTTTCTAATTAGCAGTGAAAATAACTTATCTGTGTTTAGCAGGAATTTTAGTCCCTTTTCTCTGGCTTTGTGGAGGGAGGGGTAAGGACAAGGCACAATATTCTTGCTGGAAGAAACTCTGCAGGGAAAAATGGTTTCTAATGGAGCAATGCTTTCATGTGATCAGCTCACTAGAGGCTTAAAAACCCTTCAAAAGCTAATGTGCTTACTTTTTCTGAAATTTAGACTGTCTTTGATACATTGAATTAGGATTTTTATCATAGCCTTGACCTGGGAGAGGAGGACTAGAATAACTTGTCGGGAATGTTTAACTTCTAAGTACTTTATATAATAAAATATAAGCAGTGATATATCTTGACTCATATGCAAACAATCCCTCTTTGTTTTTAAGATGATATGCCCCAGATATTCCTGAAATGTCCAAATATGTTTTCTTATGCATGTAGGAGTATATGCATGGATTGGCATCAACTTTGTTCTTGGAAGATTTGAACATACAGATGATGGTAAGTATCTTAACTGTGAATTGGAATGTAGGAAGGACTTCAAGTACATTCCTGTGCTTTCACTGTTGATGGCTTGTTTTTAGACAGAGATGTTAGCGAATAGTGTGTGTGCAGATGCTTAATTTGGCTTAATTTGCATGTGAAATTTCAATGAGCTGCATTGCTCAAAAAAAATAAGTTAACAAGAAGTGGTGTACTGCTGCTTTAGGCTTGCTCTAGTTGTATTTCTCACTGCCTTTTTGTTGTTTTATCCAGAGGATGAAGCAATTGTGGAGGTGCATGTCCCAGGCAGTGAAAACAAAGAGGCCATCTTTCGTAAGAGGACAGTGGGTATTCTTGACATGGGCGGAGTGTCGACTCAGATAGCGTACGAAGTCCCTAAAACTGTAAGCTTTGCCTCTTCGCAGCAGGTTATTATCTGTGCAACTTTCTTCTTTTCCTTTTGATTTATTTTAATGCATATTTGTTGTTTTGTTTTCTTTGTTTTGAGTCCTATTCCTCATTACATCACATTCCAAAACCAAGGCAAGAGAAGATGGCAAATAAGAGTCCTTCATCAGCTAAGCAACTCATTTGTATTTTGTTTGTTCAGAAACTTTATTTCAATTAGTATAATTTGCTACTAATTTTGAGACGGATGTGTATTCTCTGTGTGTGTGTGCATGCATTTATGTATAATTTTAAAATTTGTATTATACTTGAGACTGTATTCTGGGGTTTAGAAACCAAAAGTTGTGTGGCTCTTACGTAAGAGCTTACATGAGAGATGACTTTTTCCTTTAAGTTGGGTTGGTAGAAACTGATTTAACAGGGCAGGGGAGTAGCAGTACAGTTTGTTTAAATATCACCTACGTCCTCAGCACAGTTCATCTGTTGTAGGAAGGAAACTTCTTTGTTAAAAGTCTTAAATGGAACATAAATTGTCTAACCTCAATACACTGAGTTCTAGAGTAATTCCTGAATTTTCCTTTTTTTTTCCTGTTAACTTATTGAGAAATTATCTAAAGTAAGAATAGCCTAAAAGCCCTATGTTTTGAGCCTCGATGCGCTGTTATAATGATATATATATTTATTTTTTTCAAATCTTCCTGTGAAGTGATGGGTTTTCATTATTACAGGTTTTAATAACTACACTGCCTTTCAGACAGATGGTGTAACTAATAGTTTGGGCTGTTAAACAAAAGTATGGGCGTTTAGATTCAGAGCAGAGTACCCCAGTCAATTATGAATTGGAAATAGGAAATGTTGCAGACAATTGATGATTGGAAAATGAAGAACGGCACTGCTGGGCAGACCATAAGTCTACCTAGCCAGGCAATCGGTAGTACGGGGACTTGGTCGGAAGTGGTAGCACTGAGATTAACAGCCACAGCACGTAGGTTTTTGTAGAAGATGATACTTCACCACCCATCGTAGCAGTTGAGTATCACTAGTGACGATACAGTTCTTGGGGACAGCAAAGTAGTTGATTGCTGTCAAGTAGAAGGTAACGTGGACCTGCGAAAAGCAAAATAGATGAGTCAGGAGTAAAGTTTAAAGATTTCAAGGGCATCCTGTTGTCCCAAGAACTCATCGTTAGTTCTAGTTCATATTGTTTATACTTCATCTTGGTGCTTGTGTTTCTACAGGAGGAAGTAGCCAAAAACTTACTTGCAGAATTCAACTTGGGCTGCGATGCTCATCAAACTGAGCACGTGTATAGAGTCTACGTTGCAACGTTCCTTGGCTTTGGCGGAAATGCAGCACGGCAGAGATATGAAGACAGTCTATTTACAAGTACAGCACTTAAAAACAGGTACTTGGGATATGGGTTCTGTGCATCACTAGACTTGGTAACCCCCTCACTTGAACATAGTAAAGTGTCCTGACATAAAACTTAATTTCTACAGCGTGCCACATGCAATGCTGGAGTTTCTTTATTGAGGCTGCTTTGTTTTGATGTTGTGTCTCAGAGCTTGACGCTTCTGATATGGGACTGTTACTGTGCTTGCCTCTTTTATACAGACTGCTAGGCAAACAGACTGGCATGACTTCTGATTCGCCCTACCTAGATCCTTGCCTGCCCCTGGATGCTCAGGATGAGATCCAGCAGAACGGACAGATAATGTATTTGCGAGGAACGGGAGACTTTAATCTGTGTCGTGAAATTATTCAACCCTTCATGAATAAGACTAATGAAACACAGACGTCTCTTAATGGTGTCTATCAGCCTGCTGTGCACTTTCAGAACAGTGAATTCTATGGTTTCTCAGAATTCTACTACTGCACCGAGGACGTGTTACGCATGGGAGGAGATTACAATGCTGCTAAATTTATGAAAGCCGCAAAGGTAAAGTGTTCTTGAGAGAAACTCTTTCTAATTCGAAACAACTATTCTCCAGAAGCATTTTGTTCTGAAATTCTTGCAACAATAATGTACCTTTAAAGATCCCAAATTCCTTTTACCCTGCAATGAACTATCACAGGGCATCTCTTTTCCTCATTGGGTTTTCTTTTAGAATATTTGTTTTAAGGCACAATAGTAAAATTGGCTCTAGAGGGAAGGGGACTCGTGGCAGTCAAGTTCCAGCAGAACTATTGATAATGGGGAGATCCATGCTGCTTCCACCCCTTGCTTCTTTTTAGGAATGTCTTAGTTGTTGACAGAAAAAGAATTCCTTTTCTTCTTGCTTTATACATTTTTTGTACCAGTTTCTCAAGTGTTACTCCTAACGGGGATCAATCTGTTTGGGACAGTTTAAGGCTACAAAGTAGTAGAATGTGACCTGCTTTGTCAATGCCCTAACAATAAGTTGTCTATTTTTCATCTCCAAGTACATGACCAAAGAATTCAAATGCTACTGAATGTTAATTTAACCACAAATGCCAAGTATAGATGAAAATGTTTCAGAAAGTACCATGAAATTTGTGATCTGACTTACTAGCAGTGCAAGGGAAGCCATTATTTTTGAGTTTTCTAGCTTTTGGTATTTACAGAACATCTTATTTAGTGGCGCTTTTTTTTCCTATTTAGTGGCGCTTTTTTTTCCTATTTAGTGGCATTTGTTTTTCTTATTTAGTGGCACTTTTTTTTCTTCTCAAGGCAGAAGCAATGTTGAAGTCTTTCTTTTCTCTTTTTATTTTTTTTTTTTTTTTAAAGGATTATTGTGCCACTAAGTGGTCTGTCCTACGGGAACGCTTTGACCATGGTCTTTATGCATCACATGCTGATCTCCACAGATTGAAGTAAGTATTTGTGTTTGTACAGCAAATTCATTCATGCAGAGTTGCCAGGGAGAGGTCAAGGTCATGTCCAAATGATCTATTTACTGAAGTCATTGAAAGTGTGAATATAACCTTAAATATTGCATCAGCCGTAAGAAAGTACTGCTAATTATGTGTCTAATTGTGCTCTCCAGTCTTCTGGGACTCTGTAACTGCCGGCCTGACTTTATGCCACTCTTTCTATAGGTACCAGTGTTTTAAGTCTGCCTGGATGTATGAAGTATTTCACAGTGGCTTCTCGTTTCCTGTGAGTTACAGCAATTTGAAAACAGCTCTGCAGGTTTACGATAAAGAGGTGCAATGGACCTTGGGAGCCATTCTTTACCGAACGCGGTTTTTACCTTTAAGGTACTAGAAGTTGCTTTCTTAAATGTGTGGAAAGAGGGTTTGGGTGGAAGGTATGGAGGTTTTATGAAGGGAAGAAGTGTGATAGCAGAGCTGCTGACAGATAGGGGGAGACAAGATCTTGTTTCTAGCGCATTATATATAATCTTAGGACATATTTCAAGTAGCCCAAGTAATGCTTTGTAAAGAGTATTCTGCTAAAATGGGCTCCGTTTCCTTTGGTAAGATAGATGGAGGCAAAGTTTGGTTCACAACTTATGTCTGTTATCCCTTTGATTCCTTTCAGAGACATCCAGCAAGAAAACTTCCGTGGAAGTCACTCCCACTGGAGAAGCTTCTCCTTTGTTTACAATCACTATTTGTTTTTTGTCTGTTTTCTGATTGTGCTGCTCTCCATCCTGCTTTACCTGCTAAGGCTCAGACGAATCCACAGGCGAATGTTGCGTAACAGCTCGTCTACTTCCCTATGGATGGAGGAAGGCCTTCCGCCACAGAAGATTGCAGGACCCTTATGAGATGCTGTGATGGAGAGCTTTTATTGGACTTGCTACACAAAAAGCCATTTTTGCCTCAGGGTTCCTCCTTTTTTGTCCCTTTAAACCATTGAAGAAGCAGATTGCCTAGAGTGTGTAATACAGCTAGGCTTTGGAAATATGGGAAAATGGGGTCAACTTGGCTTAGTCTCATTAGACAATATCTGCCAAAAATTACTTTTTTTTTTAATATTGCACTTTTGTGTGTAAAGGGACGAGCAGAGGCTCGTTGTCAGTAAATGAGTAGCAGCAGCGTAAGCTATGTATGGTAAGAGAATGAGTGTGAATTCTCATCCGTTGGGTGAGATTGTGAAATACTGTTAGCTAGGATGAATGAGGACTGTTTTTATTTTCTTTTCCAGATTCCAGGATTGATATCACTTGACTTTTCAATTCTGAGTCTCCTCAGTCAAAGAAAAGGAAGGGCAGGGTTTTCAAAAGCAGTAAGAAAACAACCTTTTAGGACAGTTTATATCTGATTTTATATTCTGGAATAAGTGTTGTGATGGAGAAGAAAAATCTATTGCACCCAATGCTGTGCTTCCACAAAACTGCTTAAATCAGTTTTGTTTATTTGTGACAGGTTCCCCTTTTGTCTTGGAAGCTATATCCTCCCAGTGGCAGAAGTCACTACTTTTTAATCCTTTATTTCTGTTTCATAATCATTCAGAGATCTCCCTGAAACTCCAGTTAGGTGAAGAGAACTGGAATATGCCTAGGCTTTTGTTTCTGCCAGACTAGACATGCACAGTGTCTCTTTTTTTGTTGAGTACTCGGATTTGTTAATTTATATTTTATTTAAAACTGTTAATTTACTTGAATCTAAACTTGTCCATGATTAAAAGTGGGATTTATATGAACTTTTGGTGTATGGATATTTTATTGCACAGTATCACTTCTGTTCTCACTGTTTGTATCCAACTGGCAAAGCTTTCTTCTCTTCTAGTAGGTGTGAATATGGTGGAAAACTGGATGCTGTTTTCAGTATTGGAGAGCTAGACACGTTGATACCGCTTTTGTCATGCTTAAGGTGCAGTTTATTCGTCTAAAAATCTAGATACTTTGAATTGTTTTATTGTCTCCTTTCGATATGCTTTTGCCTTTGACTGTGTAGGGAATTTAGGCTTGATTTGCTGAATCGCAGCTAAATTTAGGTGCTAAACTTCCTGCTCCTTCCATCCAGTGTCTGGTAGGTGGCTGTGCTGCAGTCATAAGAATTAACTGGCCACGTGGTGGAATTTCAAAATGGCAACAGGATCTTTAATTGAATGATCAGAAATAATAAATGGTGTCTCCCTTTTGTCAGGTACAAAAAAGTCCTTTCTAAATCTGAGCACTTTACCAGCTGAGAGTCTTGTTTTGCATTTTGCTTTTTCTTTTTTTGACCACCATCTGAGTGAATGCTTAGATAATACACCTCTCACTTCTGATGTCTGGACCTGAGGTACAAACTTGTTGCACTTGTAGGCTGATAAGAATTATCAGAAAACTGACACTGCCAATTGTTAGAGAGCCTGTACTTCCCCTTTCTGAGATGCCTAAAGCAGAGTACAGAGCCTCTAATTGCATGCTTAGATAAAGCAGCCCCCTTTGGACAAGGGCTGACGTTAGTGGTAAAGTGGAGAGGAAGTATCGGTGTGTGACTTGGCAAAATCCAGGCATCACTTAGCAGAAGAGATAGCATCTCAAATGCAGCAAGCCAAAAAAAAAACAAAAAAAACCCCGAAAGGCCAAAAAAACCTTATGAAAATCATAAAACCATAAAAAAATGGAAGGAAGAAAGTTTCAGGCCTAAAATAGAAATTCCTTTTAGATGCCGCAGCATTTTCTTTTTAGTGATGTTCTTAAACATTGAAGAGGATGCCAAAAAAGAAGAAAGGAGAGAGAACGATCTTAATGTAGAACTTTAAAACTTATTCTTTAATATAATCAGAAGCTCATTTTTATTAAATAATGGACAGTCATGGACAAAAAAGTTATTCTGGCCTTGACTAAGGTGGTCTAAACTTTTAGAAAGGAAAAAGAATTCTCTAAAATTATGTAATATGTCACAGTTGAACCAAGAGCAGGATTTCGACATTGCTTTCTTATCTTGTAGGATGGACAAACTATGGCTGTGCACAAGGAGGTGCGGTTTATGGCCCCCAGAGCTTCAGAAGATTTTGGTAGAACAAAAGCTGCAGCTGGCAAGTTTGGTGAATACAGTAGGGACAGGTACAGCATTGGGATCATGGAGACAGATTGGTCTTGTGCTTACATAAAACATCGTGTGCCTGCTGTAGGGTTTCCACACTCGTTTTTTGAAAGCAGACGCTAGGGACTGAAGGTATGAAGGAGGAGTATTTGGAATGTGAAAAAGATACGATGATGAATGGTGAGAAAGTGATCAGGAAAAAGGGGCATGAATGGGCAGGAAGCTTTCCATGTACCAGTGCTCTGCAGTGTACAGTGTCTCTTTTTTCCTCTAGGCTCCTAGCAGTATTGTCCTGCTTTTTCTAGTGATTTGGTTCAGGAAGGGCAGAATAAAGATGGCCCAATACATCATTTCCTCCTGTAATGATAGAAAGATACTGCCAGCAGAAATGGGTTGTGGGAGCAGCTATTGTTCATTAAAAATCTAAGCAGTGCATGAAAAACCACATTCAAATGAGTGTAAGGCCTAGAAACTTAAACAAGGTTTTTTCATTCATGCAAGGTAGTGCACAGAGCCATTTCAGATCTGTATTTCCCCCTCATTCAGATATCGGGGGTAGACTGCTTGATAAGGTGAGCAGGTGTCAAGGTGCTTCAGAGTGGGGTGGGGAAAACTATCTTCCAAACTAAACCCAGCTGGCTCTTATCTGCTTGGGGCCTTGCTTTCCAAAATTCTTGAAGATCTTTAAGAAACCTCATTAGATGCCCAGCTGCCCCTCCCTGTGCCAGAGAAGGGTCAATTTGTCATGGTAGTGCCAGTCATTGATCCTCACTTTCACAGCTTTTTTCCTTTTATTTTTTTTTTCTTCCAATAAACTCTGTTTCCTCCAGTTGCTTAGTGGATTTGTAATTTTTTGTGCAGTTTTTCTGCTGCATTATGTCTTTATGGCTGTAATGCTAATGGAAAGATTTAAGGGGAAGAGGCTGAGATTCCTTAAACCCTGACTCAGCTGTGACCACACAGTCTCACACCCTGGCAGGAGTCTAGAGAGCTTCAGGGAGCTGAGTACACTGTGTGAAAGCAGCACTGGGACCCTGTTTGCTTCCAGCAAGCTGGGAGTTAAGCCCCTTGATCTCACACAGGTATAGGGGCACAGCGAGAGGCAGCTGAGTTAATTAAGTTTCCTAAAGGTGCACAGGAGAGATCCATTGTGCTCGTTAGGAGCAAGAGCCTATAAGGGCTGGGAGAACACAAGGCTATGGGAGAATGGGTGGTGCTGTGCTCTGGTCCTCTTTGGGCCCATTCCTGCTTATCTGAGGTATTCTACTTTCAAATTGAAGGGGTTTTTTAGCCCTGTTGGAGGAGGAGGAGTGTATGTGTGTTGGGGGGGGTGTGTGTTGGGGGGGCGTGTGGAGTGGAGCCATGGGGAAGGTGCAATAGAAGGGCAGTAGGATGCTGTGAGGCCCTAAGGGGATAAACCAAGCCTAAAACTGACTGGTGGCTTTGGATTGATTTAGCAGCAGTCCTGTGGTAGATCAGGGTTGCTTAGAGAGGAATAAATTTATTGAGAGGAATTTCATCAGATTTAGGCTGTGAATCTAAAAATGTTGATTGTCCTTGGCCTGTACCTTTGGAAAGAGGAGAGCATGAATGACTTGGAGACTCCAGCTTTTGCTTCTTTCAGGAGGTGGTTTTAATGCTGTAACTGGGATGTGCTAGTGTTTGGGGTATGGAAGAGAGTAGGGTTTTGTCCCGAGAAAGTGTATTTTAGAAGAAAGGGTGTTAAAAACCAGCTTTGAGTACCAGCTTGACCATCAGGGCAGCGTAGGGCAACAACACGGTGGTGAGCACGTCAATCTGATCGTATATGTACGTACGGGTTTGTAGCATGCTCAGAGAGTGTGTCTGTGTGAGGAAGTGACTGGAGCACTCTGCAGACCGCTCTGCTCCCAGAGCCTTGCTGCTGGTGTGTCTGTGAGGCCGATGGGATGGGGCTGGGGAACAGCCAGCTTCTCGTGGGCACCTCCTGGGGTGCTCCAAGTGCTGCTGTTTCACGGGTAAGGAGGCTTTGGCATTCCAGCCCCCAGTGGCACGGGGACCTTGAGCCATGCAGCAGGACTGAGCAAGGCCCTTCCTGCAAGGGCTTTGTGTGAGTTCATTGCACGTTAGCAGTTGCTATATTGAGGCTGACAGATGTGCGGGTGCCTTTAATTGCTTTAAGAGCTTAAAGCCCACAAGACACGGGGAGGAGGCACAGATTTTCAAAAGCAATCAACTAAGTGCCAAACCTAAATGCCTGCATTTATAAGACTGCTGTGCTTTTTGGTGCTTGAGCTATCCTGTGGCAAATGTTTGCAAATTCAGTTCTTAGCTTCTTTGAAGTTTCCGCTGTAGTGTCTTATTAGTTAGAACTATAGGATGTGTGTGGTTGTTTGGGATTTTTTTGTTTCTTTTCTTCTTCCTCCCCCCAGGGTTTGCAGGATGGGGTGCGGGCTCTGGAAGAAGTTGTTTGTGATATTTCCCGAGAAGGAGACTAAAACCATATTATTCTTGCAGCTCCAGATGAAGGGGGAGGAAAAAAAAAAAGGAAGCCTTTCCATCCCACCCCTGGACAAGCCTGCTCTGAGGAGACTACACTAAGCAACAACATCAGGGGAAACATGATTCTTTAAGAGACTTAGAAATACCTGTTTTCACTCAGTGCTTGTTCCTGGTCTCGGATTCCCAAGTCACAATGGTAATGTTTATCTGTTTGTGTCTGTTTCTGCATTAACATGCTTTATTTTCTTTCTTCTGCTTCTCCTATTCACCTTGTCCTTTCTCCAGGTCCATTAAGGCCAGGTAAGGCATGCAGAAAAGCACAGAGAGGAGGCAAGGGCACTGCTCTTTGACCTATCCCAGTGACCTGGAATGGACAGGCGAATGATACTGAAGCTTTTGGCTTCATGGCCTCTTAAATGTATCACTCTTCTTTTTGTTGTTGCGTTTTTGTGTGTGGAAAATGTCCAAAGCAAACAAGGAACAAGGCCACATGTGGCCCCTAATGGAAGAAGTGGTTGGGAGATAAAAGTATGCTCATCAGAAAGGCAGGGTATGATGAGGAGGGAAGGAGGGAGGAGGCACAGGGCTCCTCTGGGAACACCATCTCTAACCCTGCAGCTTGTGGAAACGAAAGGGTTTTCCATCTTTGCAGCCCTTAGTGAAGGGGACAGTCAATAGTAGTGATTTGATGGCATGCCTGATCGGGGGCACCTTGTTCTTTCTTCCCTCATTGTTTCTGCCATTGTTGCTACTAAATAACGCATGAAGCTCATTGAAAGCTGAAATGAGCCTCGTGAGGACTTGCTGTGTCCTTCTCCCTGGGCACCAGCCTCTGTGTGTGTCGTGTTCAGGGGACCTGGTCCTGACAGTTCTTTGTTCAGGTCACCTTCTCTTTGTTTAAAGAATGGGAGGATGACAATTACTGCTTGTGCTTGAAGGTCTTTGGATTGGTAGGAGGTGGTGCTGGGAAATTGCTTGGGACTGGGTTAGTGGTGTCTTCCTCAATGGTGAGTGGTTTGCATTGCTGGAGATACTTTTCAGACTCCTCATCTTCAAAAGGCTCAGCATGCTTGTACCAGGCAACGTACAAATGCACTTAAGACACAAAGGTGTCTTCAGGTTTCCTGAACTCCAAATGCTTTCCAGGATGCTGGAAGTTACCGGTTCTACATTCCCTGCTACAAATAATGTGCAGAGCAGGACAGGATTTGAACCTATAGATTGCAGAAGTTTTCTGTGCCTAGGTCTTGCATGTATGGCACTTTACCAGCATTTCTCTTCTGCTGATCACTCCACTGGTGACTTGCAAACAAGATTCTGACACTGCCAGGTTTTTTTCTGCATTAGGTGGGCTCTCTAGGTTGCCGCGGCCAAATTTTGGCAGGCAGTAATAAATGGTGGAAGGCAGTGATCTTGGGTAACCTGCCTGCTATGAAAGCTGAGGGTCCTGAACTCCTTGCTGATCACATAGACACGAAGGGCACTAATGAAATGGTGGGATTAGACACAAGGGTGTGTCACGCATCTCCTACATAGCTGTTCCCTCCTGCATCCTGTGTCCTGGCCTTGTACTGAGCTCTCTTGCAAATTCAGCAAGTGGAGTCTCTGTCCCTGAACTAATTGTTCTAGTTTCTGCCTAAGAGCAGAACCGCTAGCAGAGACTGTCCTTGTTAGGACATGTTCCTTGGCCTGTCACAGTGAATCAGCACAAAAGATGTTAAACCAGATGTTTCCATAATGCCTTTTAAGGATGAGGAGGGATTTGCTGCATTTGCCTGGGAGTAATGGAGACCAATACGTTTTCTTCTTGAGCATCCTCCCCCTTTTACAACAAAACGGCCTTATTCTGTTCAGTTCCTTCCCTCTTCTCCCTTCCTCCTGGACATAGCTTTCTTAATCACAGCAAAATAAGTCTTGACAGCGTGGATGCGAGGCCAGTTCTGTCTGCTCAGTGCTCTTCAGGGCCTGAAGTCCCTTCTCTGGCTCTTGACCCCTGGACACAAAGTCTGTGCTTGCCAAAGCTCTGCTGTTAGGAGGGGGACTCTTGCCATCTAGTGGGAGGGGATGGTAAGCCTCCAGGACCTCTGCCATCCCATGGGAGTAGAAGATAAAATGCAGCCCTCCTTCCTGGACTTTTAGTGCGTGAGTCATTTCTCTGCAGATGTGGGATTAGCTCACGCTGCTTTCCCACAGTGGTGTCACTGCCTCCAGTTGCTGAAGCTCTTTTTCTCAAACTCTTTACCTTTCTAGAAATCTCATTCTTTTCACATCTTTTAGGGGCAAAATTTTGTTTACACCCTTTTATAGTCATCTCCTGGATGGCTGAGTTGCACAGAGGGAACTTGTACACATGGGGAAGGATGATGGTGCGTGCTGGCCGCATACTGTATGCCACCTGCATTTTGTCAGGAGATTGCTTGGGGGAAGTTGCCTTTCAACAGCTGACTCCTTGAATCAGTGCTCAAAGACAGCTAGGATCTCTGAGTAATTGCTCTTAGAGATAGAGAATGAAATGTACTTGCAAATTGCCTAGTGCTGGGTCTTCCTTGGCCTAGGAAAACCAGAAGCTCGCATCCCAGCTGGGAGATTTCAGTCCTAACTGGCTTCCCCCCGCCCCTTTCTCAAAAGGTTAAGGAGAGAAATACAAGGAAGATGCATGTGCTGCTCTATCGTTCAAACTGCCCGGGACTGAGAAGGAACAGCTGTACGTATACAAGGCCAGACATCATCTCTGAGCCCCTGTGCCTGCTACACAAATATATCTGCTATGAGTATTTCTTGGGGCTTCAGGTTTTCCCCCACCTTGGTGTACAAGCCCTTCGTTTGCTCAGAGGTAGGTGTAGTTAATGGATATTGAAGGTGTGGTACTCTCTAGATGATGCACCAGACTGAGAGCTGGAAGACACGGGTCTATTGCAGATCTCATGTGAGGCTGATCTGCGCTTCTGTTTGAATGGGCCATTTGTTAAGAGCCTGGACTTCGGCAGAGATCTTGTTTCGGAATGTTTTTGTAGAGCACTGAGGTGTCAGCTGTGCCTTAGTGAGCTAATATGAATTGCAAGACTGAGAAGTTATGAGGCCTGTATATTTGAGGGGGTGATTCTGCAAAGCATGGAAAAATCAAGTGGGTGATGGAAAGTAAGCATGATGTGGTCATTGTCTGCACTGCATTGACCGTTAGACTAGAACATGTGCAGAGGAGGGGAGAGAGAGATCTCAAAGGCCTAAAGTTACTTCTTACAGAAAACAAATCTCATTTTTTCCAGCTTTTCTGGCTGCAAGAGAGCTGTGTCATGCAAGGGTCCCTCCCTGAACAGAAGCAGCACAAGTTGACAGTCCTTTGAACAGCAACTAGCAGTAACCAAATAGCAGTTATAGAGCTAAACTCCTGACGTGGAAATCATAGAAATTCCAGTAGAGATTAAATATATTATATAAACTGGTTTATGCCTTTTTTTGAGGATGCATAGAACTACTTCTCCAGAATTGCTGATGTGTGTTAGCCATCCTGTGAGCTCAAAAGCAGGGATCTAGCTCTGCAATTACACGTGGCAGGTACTTTCCAGTGGGGCCAATTGGCGTGAAAATTGCCACGTGTCATTAACGCTCTTACTGAGCAGTCAGGTCCTTCAGTTCTTTAGGTATCGCCTAGATCATCTCTGTGCAGAGCAACCTTTACAGAGCTTAGTGTATCTGCTCTGTGAATTTGAAAGGTCAAGTCAACTTGTGGCTCCAGAGAGTCTACAGGGTGAAAATACAAGGTTTGGGGAGGCAATGAGCCTTCTCTTTTGAAAAGAACTGAAAATTGGAGAAGGGAGATTATAGAACCTAATAGTGCGTACCTAATTTTTGGGAGCATGGACCATGACTATGACTACCTGGTCAAAACCAGCCTTGACTTGTCCATATGGCAAGGCGTGTCCTTCAGGCAGATGCAGATGAAAACGTGTAGGCAAGGGATGTGGACCTGAAATGATGGCTGTGCGTATGGCCAAGAGGCAGATTCAGCTGTACCTGGTACTTGAACAGATATTTTCATGCAAAATACTTGAAATGTGTTGTGTCGCTGAATGCAGAAATTTGGTGCCTGCTGTTAGCGATGGTATTGCTGCCACAAGGGTGCATCTTTGCCCCATTGTTGGAAGAAGCTGAAAGATTACTGCTGGGGAGAGAATAAGATCTGGGGTGGTAGATCCGTGCTTCCCTCCTGGCAAAGGGCAGCAAACTCCTGAGAGCCCGAAGAGCAATGAGCTGATGGTTAAACAGGCTTGGGAGGTGAGAGGATTGCTGGTGGGCCTGGCAAGTGGTTTCCCTGGTCACCTGTTTGCATGATCAAACAATGCAAATCCAGTTTGAGCAGCATTATTTTTCTGTAGACTATATTATTTTGAGAAGTTTTCTAATTTTTTATTTTTTTTTTTATTGTTTTTGCTAGGTGCTTTTCTTTTGGTCTTAACCAGCTGCAATATGAAGGGGGCAGCAAATTCCCTGAATCCAGTGTGTTACCTTGAAGAGCTTTGCTGAATTCCTGTTGAATGTTTGGCTTTATGCAACCAGCAAGCTCTTCCATCAGCTGGAAGCCTGCATGGCATTTGCTGCTTGTATCCTTACCCGACCCGGGCATTCAGCAAACATTCCTCCGGCAGGCTGTCATGTTTCTCCATGCCCTGATCAGCAGACGCTCACACATTCCTTCTTCTGGCCAAGCTGCCTTCAGCTTCCTGCCAGTCTGAAATAGCTCTGTGGAGCTTCTGCTGTGACAAGTTTTTTCCCTGATGTTCGTGAGACTGAACAAGGCGAGTATGGCCGGGCTTGACCCACCAGGTGGAGCTCTGCTGATAGCCATGATGCTAATTGCAATTTGCAGCATATCATGGAATCTTAGACTGGTTTGGGTTGGAAGAAACCTCAAAGCCCATCCACTTCCAACCCCCTGCCATGGGCAGGGACACCCTCCACTAGCCCGGGTTGTCCAAAGCCTCATCTGACCTGACTTTAAACTCTTCCGGGGATGAGGCAGCCGCAGCTTCTCTGGGCAACCTGTGCCAGGGCCTCAGCACCCTCACAGGGAAGAATTTCAGATCTCATCTCAGTCTCCCTCTTTTAGTTTAAAGCCATTCCCCCTTGTCCTGTCCCTCCCTGCCCTTGTCAACAGTCCCTCTCCAGCTTTCCTGCAGCCCCTTTAGGTACTGGAAGGTGCTCTAAGGTCTCCCTGGAGCCTTCTCCAGGCTGAACAAACCCAAATTTCACCTCTTTCAGGAGCATTCCTGGTACAAGAAAATTAGGGCACTGTGGACTAGCTGCAAAACTGGCTGCTGCTTACCACTGGTGCTGGCTTCCCTGGGAAGAAAAGCCAAGCTCCATTTCAGTGGCATCCTGGGTTTAAGTTCTGATGTCTTGATATTCTCTATATCACACCAAGAAACAACTGTCCCCTCTCTCCTTTAACAACACGTTTGACACTGGGGTACTGCCCAGCAAGAGGCTTTGCCAGCGCATGGGAATGGGATTGCCATCACTCTACCAATACTGTCAGCTGGTGTGGTCTCCTCTGGGTGAGTGTCGTTTTGGCAGCCTGCTGTGCCAGTAATGGGCCCGTTCTTGTGCTGGGCTGAACCCTCAGTTCTGGACCAGATCACTTCATGTAGAACCTGTGAAACAGCAAGGGAGACTTTGTGCTGAACGCTCTACAGTCTCTTGTAAGCAAGGTTGAGCTTCTCTGGTATTGTCAGCTCATTCAGCGAAGAGTTATGACCTTGCTTAAATTATGCAGAGCTGCATTATGCTTCCAAACTAGCTTAATTTCTGTTTCCAGCATGTTGCAGATTCCTCTAATGTTGGTGCCCAGTTCAGTGCAATATTCCTTTCCAATAAAAGGTGGCATTAAAGAGAGGGGAAGCCCTGCACGTCAGTGCCAGAGCAGCTGGGACTAAGAACAAATGCTGCTTTTCCTGCGGTTGGGATTGAGAAAAGGGAGTTACGCCTGCTTCCTGCTCCGAGCACTACTTGGTGTGGGTAAATTGTATGTAGGAAGTGATGAAAAAGCCTGGGAAAAGGGAGAAGTCTGATGACAGACATGTTCTTGTAGGGTTTGGTGTTACATTGCTGGAAACATATCCAGAGATGTGGGTGAAGCAATTGAACTTTTCAAAATAATGAATAGAATTAATTTGAGAATTGATGTGAAACCAGGCAGGACTAACCTGGAAGAGTATGCTATAGGCAGCAGTCCTGTGCTAGGGTAGGACTTGCTAGAAAGTCCTTGACAAATATGAATATACTGAAATAAATAGGGATATTCCTTCAAAAGTTAGTCTTTGGGAATACCTGCTGTTCTTTCTGTTCCTATCAACTTTCTGTGGACTTGTTTGAAAACCCATTGAACATAGATTTAAATACTCAAGGTCAAAGCTGGTGGGAAAATAAATTTCCATTCTTTGGGAAATGCTGACACTTCAGAATGTGTTGCTATCCAAAATTGGGTCAGAAGACAAAATTTCAAGGTCTTGTCTGTAATAGAGATTTGAAAGCCACTGTTTATAGAAAACGGTTACAAAAAATGGAACTGAATAGAATTGTTATGATGCATTAAAAGCCTAAATGAAAAAAAAAGGACCGTTTTAAAAACACAAGCCCTCCTCTAGTTGAAAAGATTTCAGAAGTGTACAGTTGCCTCAGAATAATGTCTAATTGATTTAGCTACTACTTGTTGACAGAAGAACTGTTTCAACTAGCTCGGACCAGTGTTACTATTTCACTGCTAACTGTTCATGCTGCAGATGCTCTGAATCTTCTGACACAGCAGAGGTCAGGAATTTTAATTGATTTGTTTTTATGAAGAATTGTTTTTAGTATCTGGTTAGTCCTCGGGACATTAAGGAATATGGGGTAATTGTTGCTGCAGATCTAGATGGTTTTTAAGTATGTGCCTTGGTTTGAGCTGCTGTAGTTAGGAGCTTTAAGAATATCGAGCTGCTGGAAAAGCAGTTGCTGGATGCTGAAGGGTTAAGGTGGGTGATACCTGAATAGCTGAGGAGACGGCAAATGCTACAAACTCTAGAAAGGGGTGTAAGTTTGAAGGTGCTGTACTGTAAGACCCTGCGCTCCTCTATTTGTAGAGTGCTTAGAGCGCTGTGAGGCTCTGAATCAAACTGGGGTGCTTAAAACCTGCTGTGATCACACTGGATTATTTAACACTGGTATTGATATAATTCTCAATATTTGTTCTCTAGGAACGTCCTGAGAAAGCATTCCTGTTCCTAATCCACCTCCTTCCTTGCAATCCGGCTGGATTTCCCCCCTACCCCCAATTCTTTTCTCTTTGCAGTCCTTCTGCTCAGATTACAAGACAAGCCCATGATATCACCCGCTATGAGCTGAGGCTAAAGGGGCTGGGTCTTGGGAGGGGTTTGCTTGACTAACTCTAGTGAAATTTGCCAGGAAGCAGCAGCTTCTCGCAGCATATTTCTCTGGCTGCAGGATATTTTCCAGCGCAGAGGGGACCACTCAGACGGCGCGCTCAGCCCAGAAGAAAGAACTTCATGAAGCACGACAAGGCAGAGGTCACCTCCAGCACAGCTTACCACTAACTCCAAGGTAAACGCGGTCCTGCCGAGCCAGAACAGTGGCATTATTGCCAGAAATGAAGGGGCTGATTAATTAATTTAAACATTTCTAACCCTCTCTTGCTTCGGGGCTGAAAGTTTGATTTCACTTCTTCCCTTTGCTCTTTGAATGTATTTTCTTTCTCTCCCATCAGTTTGTTCTATGATGTTTAGGCATAACAGGCTGGGAAGAAGGTAGGTGTTTCTTTGAATTCCTGTCCCCTGAGGCTTGATTTGGCAGGGGTGGGACGGCAGATATTCAGTGTCACTTTGCACAGACATTGTGACCAAGTTAAAGATTTTTCTCCCCTTGCTCACAGGCATGCACAGATGAAATAAAAAAAAGACATGTTGCAAACTGTCTACAAGTTCAGGCAATGCATATTCTGTAATATTATTAAAATATGCTTAATTTAGACCAGAAAGCTACAGTACATGCCATCAACATTGTGTAAATGTTACCAGCTAAACTTCAGAAGCAGTTTAAATTCTCCTCTCTGAATTTCAGAGTGCTCTTTCAGAGGAAAAGACTTCAGTGCAGATGTTTCCCATTGGCAGAAGGTGCAAAACAGTTAGGTCCCTAGTTAAGAAACTTTTCTGTGTCATTGCTTGGGATTCAGAGTCCTTTGAAAATAGCCCTCAGCCTACCAGCAGCTTTCTTTAAGCTATTTTATCATGCAGCAATCACAGTAGTTTTCAGGATGACTCTAGGAGATGCAGTGGTAGCTACCTGAAAAGTTGCAGGGTGTTTCTGTCTGGAATTAGCATAGCCCAGGTTGAGTTCTGGTTCTTCAGCGTGCACACAAATAACTTTGCCTTCTTTTAGATTAATTTTTGATATCTAATTTAAACAGATGTTATGGGGGGGGGATAAAAAAAATTATCCATAGACCAAGATAGTTTAGAAGACTATAGAGAAAGTTTAGCTATCTGGGAGTGTAGTGGGAAAACTATTTAGCATCTCTATAATCAGCTCTTAAGATGACATTGCAGTGCTTTCAAATTTGTACTGAATAGGGGCTGAAAATAATTGCTTTAGGGGTCCTGCTTGGCAGTTTCATCTGTATTGAACCACCCACAGTGGTGGAATTTCCTTGGTTGGAAGCTAGAGAGCAGTTAGAAAACATAAAATGAAATATTAGCATGAACTACTGTAATAGCAAAGCATATAGGGAGAAACTACATCTTCAGGGTAGTGTGCTGGATGCTTGTTGCTGCAGGAATGAATTTCATGTGAAGTTATTGGAAGCGCAGGACGATGTTGGGAAGCACCCCCAAAGACAGGTTACTAATATGAAGTGTAGTACTTTGGTCAGGTGGTGATGAGGCTCAATATATCTCTAAGATTGTCTGCTCTGCAGTCAAATCCAGTGTGGGGTTTTGTGAGTGCTGGGCAGGAGAGCAGAGATGAGGTCTTTGGAAAAACCTTCAAGAAAGTTTTAGTGGCTTGGAAAAGCCACCCAGATTGAAGGGGGTGCTGATGATGTAGTAGAGGACAATGCCTTTGTCTTCAGCAGGGTGATTTAATAGAGAAGCCATGCGTTTTGCTGAAAGTGCTAGCCTTTTGCAAGTTAAGCAGAGACCCCAAAATGCATGCCTAGTAATGTTCTATGGAGTTTTTTTCAATAAGTCGACTCCCAAGTTCATTGTCTTTACCTTACTGTACCACTAACTTCCCTTCTGTTTTTTCTGTTTCTTGCTTTTATTTCAACCTTTTATTCTTTCTCCTCCTGAACTGTTTTCCTTGGTGCTGTTTAAAACCACAAGGATGTCCTTTCTTAGAGAGGGCAATTCCAGTGGATGGAATGATTTAGCAGATCAACCGGTCAGTTTGCAAAGCACTTTCTATGAAATGCTCTGGGAGTGCGAGTGTGTGCAGACGTATGTTTACTATGAATGTCTGCAAATATACACACAGAGGAGGAGAAGTCCCACTCTGAATCTGTAGAAATGCTGATGGAGGCTTGTTATTTCAAGGGATAATAAAATCAGAAGGCAGACATAGGGATAACAATGTGCTGTCCTGAAGTCAACCTGTCCTGCATCTGCACTGCTGATGGGTCGGGCTGTATTAATTAAGACAGCATTACGCAGGGCTATGATGGGGATCTCCTCCTTGGAGGCTATCTATTATTTACTAATGCCCTTCAAACATAGGTCATGCACATATCTGGCTCTGAGTGTGTGTGTCTGCTGTGGATTTTAATGTGGTACCTTTTTGAGGGGTCTTTATTCATAAATTAATTGTCTGTGTCATGAACTAATTGTATGTTTCATGAAAAGAGAAGTTGAATCAGATAGCTCTAGTTGCTACTCCTGGTTTTACTAAGTATAGAGAGATTGCTCGGTCATTGTAACCACATCCACTAGCTGCAAATTAAAGAATTTATACTGCTAGGTTAAAAAAAAAAAATCACTTTTTCTGTTTAATTGTCTTGAAAGTGTATTTGGGAATAAGTTCTGTTTCCTATTAAGAGTACAGCACAAGGTCTGTGGAAGAGCCAGCTGGTGCTGGCCAGGAGCCTGAGAGCTGTCATGGTTCACATCTCTCTTCATCTTCATTCTCTGACACCAGGCAAAGGGAAGAGATAAGGAAAATAAAGAACTTCCCAAAATGAAGCATATTTGAATTGCAACCGTGACATGGAGAGAAGATGCTGTGCATGTCCATCTGATCCCCAGGCAAGCTCTCTTGCCTTCTAAGATAAATGAATGCATCAGGGGCTAAAACTGAAAGCAAATGTGAATTGTTGAAGAAGAGGCCACGGCCTGGGTTTGGAAGCTGTAAGAAGAGTTCAGCTCAGCCCTTTCATGAAACATGCTGACCATGGATCTGGGTGTTTTGCCCTGCAAAAATTGCTGTGTCCTTGCAACTTTGGAGAGCAGCATAGTCCTAAACATTTGTTTCTCATAGATCTAATCAATGATGCAAAGGGCTTTGGTTAGGCAACTTCCACAAACACTGATTTTTCTGTTGTTAGACTTGTAGCTGTCTTCTTTTAAAAGAAAGCACAAGCAAAGTGCCTTTTCTTTCCTACTCTCCTAACTAGTATGTTTGCTCATCCATCACAGCTTCTCTTCTCTTGTCTAGCTTCAATAGCAAGTGATTCCTGGGCTATGTACATTTTTTTTTTTTTTTTTTGCTGTCTGTTCAAAGTGCTGTCTTGTATTTTATCTTCAGCAGTTGGCAAACACTCCAAATTGTTTTCTGTTCCAGGTAGTACATACTTTAGTAAGCTTTTGGGAGGATATAAAAAAAGGGGTGTGTGTGTGTGTATGTAGGTACATTTGAATGTGAAGCAGAGGCCAGAAGGTTCTTTAGTAATTATTAAATAATGTTGTTTCTCTCGAGTGAGATCTTGTGGCTAGTAAAGTCATGGCAAGTCTATAGCTTTGGACTGTGCAAGCTTTACCTCTGCTGCAGGCATTTGCGCTTTCTTTCCCTGCAGCATCCCAACAAACTAGAAGGAGCAAATTGCATTTGGTAGCTTCCCTGACGTAAACAACTTGAATTTGCTACTGGTTGCCCTTGGCCAGTTTGCAATAATGTGAAATTTGCTTTCTTAAGCTCTTGGCTCCCTGGTAGCAGGTTTCAGTTCCTGAGCAGTGTCAGCTCTCTGGAGAGACTTATGAAAGCCCTACGCTAATCGGAGAGCTCCAGGGAGCCTGAGTGAAAGGGATGAGCAAAGGGCAGCAGCTCAGCGGTACTGGATAATAGGCATCACTTCTTTTCTCCTCAACTGTGGAGAGAAATCCAGAGGAAATGTGTTCCTCGGAGTGATCACTAGTGGGTTATATTGCAAACCAGAAGGATGGCAGAGCCTCTGGATTGTAACATATCAAAATGTTATCCTGAAATGATTTCTGCTGTCCTGCTTGCTCTTGAATCCTCTATAGCATTTTACTAAAAAACCCCTTTAGTTTATGGTTTAGATGAACCCAGCAGCATTTCAGCTTCCTTCAGTCATTCAACTTCTGCTTTCAGCATGCTCTTTGCATTGCCTTAGCTGTCTTTCCTAAAAGTGGCTGTGTCCTGACACCCAAAGGGGCTTGCCTGACCCATCAGGTGTAGCACGATGGCATCTCCTCCCTGCAGAGGCCATCACAGGACACTGTACCCAAGTTCTGTTAGCAAGCCCATGCTGTTCTGCTCTTCTCCAAGGCAGGTTCAGTTATGCTGAAGCCAATCTGAAGGATGTCTGGGGATTTCTAGGAAGAGGGGTAAGAGTGATGGTGATTTTTCTCATCACCCTGCTTAACTGTGTCCGCTCCTTAACCCCTGGGGGAAGTGCTGGGCTTATGTTGCTCCTCTGGCTAATGGGTCTTTGCTGTAGATTTGGATTTATTGCCATTGCTCGGTCTCTCTGGCCCTGTCGTAGTGCTTTCAGAGTGTGAACGAGAGGGCTCTCATTCGTGGTTTACACTGGGGTTTATAATCAATGGGGATTTAATTTACAAAAGCATTAGCCCTACTGCCCGTGGCAGGGCTGAGTCTCTTGGAACAATCAGAGAACATACCTGAGCTCTTACCCCAGTAAGCGGTAGCATTTTTATTTGCTTCAGTAGTACTGGAGAGGGGCCGGTGTGAATTGCCTTTGTCTTGGCTGGAGAACTGCTTCTGTGGTAGTGGGAAATCCTGTTCCCGTCCCCTGGCCGTGCCTGCTGCAGGATGTGAGCGTGCCTGAGGAATGCACTTTGGGCGATGGGGCATGGAATTGGAAACGCAGGGTGTACGATTCAGGCGGTACCATTTCAAGTGGTTGAATACCAACTGTTTGGTGCTCCTGGCCGAGACCCAGGCGTGCCAGCAGTGGTCGGAGTGCTAATTGTCTCTTCCTCCTGACGGATGCCAAGCCAAACAGAGCGTTGCTGGATCTCCAGTCACAAAGGACTCAAATCAACCACTTGAGGCTTTTCTTTTGTTGTCTGGCCAAGGATGGGAGCAGGAAAGCTGGTGTTTCTGGCTTTGTCTGAGCTGATCTATTGTTTGGATGATTTGGTGAAATTAAAAACGAGATCCTTGCTGGTAGGGGCAGGCTTTTGATTTGGGGAGATGAATATCCTATTAGTTTCACCTGGTGAATTCTCTGAAGAAGTAAAAGCTCATATTATTTTGAAATGAAACTGTTGCACGTTTCCTTGTAAACCTGTGTCCATCTGCTCCCTTCAAGACTTAAGACTGGAGTCCTGGAAAGGGCTGAGTCAGCAGCTAGCAGGAGCATGCCTTAAAGCCTTAAATTACATGTTAATGTGGTGATGGAGAATCATCTTATGGCCTGAAGTACAGGATGGAGAGCCAGGAGACCTGGAGTATTTTCCTGGCTTCTCCACTGACTTTATTCAATAGGTTTTTAATGTTCTGTCTTGGATTCTTTTGAATGAGGAGACCAAAATATATACTTTTAGGATTACATCATTAATAAATCTAGAGGCTATTAAAGTGAGGGTGTGAGGGGAGGAATGAGCCCTACAATAAAGGGAATAGCCAGCACAAACAAAACGTCTTGCAAATCTAAGCCTAGATATGTTCTTAGGAAGGTCAGCATGCGCAGCTTTCTTTGAGACTTGGGGAAAAAATGTGTCCCAATCTTGGTCACAGCAGCAGAGGAGTGGGTTTCCTTAAATACCTTCTGTATTAAACTTTGTTATTGTGGTTTATAATGATGCCACCATAAATGTGTGTGCGCAGTTGCCTTCTATTTGATACTGTCCACGGTTGTTTCTTTAAATGCTCTTAAGTGAGTCTGTTGCTGGGTCATTGGTGTTCTGGCTGAAGAGCAGTGGTAGTTTTCTTTGATACTGGCATGGTACAACTAATGTCTTGTAGCTAAGGAGAGAGATTTCAGGAGGAGCCAGGAAAGAATAAATTCGGGACTCGCATGGCTGTTGTGCTGTGGAGTGAAAGAAGTGGTATAAAACTTCGTGCTGCTTTAGCAATCCTCTAGACCAGTCCTGTGTTACTGCTTGCCTTGTCTCCCGATAAAAACTGACCTAGATGATGTGGACGGATGCTTCTGCCAGAAGATGCCTGAACCTCTCTGATGCCCAAACTCCCTGTTGCCCCCCTGACCAATCTCGACAGGAGGCAGAAAGCTGAGCGCCCTTTGCAGGACTGCACCATCGGGTGGCTTCCCTGGCGCTGCTGGGCACGCTGGGCTCCTGAAATTTCCCCATGGTACCTGGGCTGCTGGTTCCTGTGGAAATACTAAAATATGCCTGTGTTCAAATTCCCCTGGATTCTGCTTTTCCTGACATCATGACTTAGTCTGAATAGTTTCTCTTAAGCACCTCCATAAACAAGACCTCTGGGTATGGAAGGTTTTATTTCTGGGGCGATGCAAACACTGTGAAAGCTTTGTCTCTTAATGTTTGAATGTGTAACTATTTTGAAGCGGATGGTAATATGACCTGAAGAAAAAGCGGACTGTGGTTGCTAGTACACACTGCAGTGTTGTCTCCTGAAGCACGTAGCATTGCTGCTGTTCTGGTCTTATGGAGAGTCCCTCCGGGATTCGTTTCTGCAGGTGGAATGGGACTAGAAGGGAGATTTCTGAATGTTTTTCCAGTACCTTCCCCTGGGCCGCTGAGGAGCCCTACCTGATCCTTGCAAGATCCTGATGAAGATCAGATATGATGCTGTATGACCTGAGCACAAAATGTGTGTGCCGTGAGTTGTTTTTCTTAGCAAAGGTTTGGGATTGTGTTCATACAGGCTTGTTAAAATTCCTTCTTGCTAGTCAAACTTGCCTCTGCAGAGCTGGGGCCTCTCAGGCAACCTTATCCTCCGTCACCAGGTTTTCTTGTGTTCTATGGTAAATGGTGGGTTTTGGGGAAGCTTCTGGGGAACAAAAGCAATCCTGCCTGCGGTTGCCTTTTGGAGTCTTGGGGTGTCTGACTAAGCCAGGCTTTGCTAAGAGTCAAAATTACACCTATTATATTTACTGTAATCTAAATTAGCATCTCCCTGACTAACTGTGGTATCAGTTAAAAGTGTCCTGGAAGTCTGTTGTGAACCCCCCTCCCCTCCAGCTGCTCACGGACTGTGAGCTCTCCCAGCGCTGTGACTTTTTGAACGGCTCTGGCATCTTGCAGTGGTCTATCTGCTTTATTAATTAACACTTCAGGGAGTACTGCTCTCGGCTGGTAACTATTACATCCTGCCTCTGAATGGTTTCCCCAAATTGTTGTGTCTTTTGGCTGAAGTCCTTCAGTGAAATGACTCAAGAGCTTTGGTTTGAATAGAAAGCAGTCCTGGAAACTGGTGCTGCACAGCTTTTTAGCTATTCCTTGGCCTCTGATCAGGAAAGACCCCCATTAACCTGAGCGCAGAGCTGACCGCTGGTCATTGTTTGCCTTGGCACAAAAGGGACAAGTGAAACATGCTGGCCTGCTGGTTACTCGCTGTTTGTTGATCCTTTTCTCTTGTAAAATATTCTTATTTAGTTTACTATTGAGCTTTCTGGAGTATCACGAAACATAACTGTAACCTAGAGGGGAATTTGGCATAGTCTGTTAATTACACTGACATGCCTTCTAATCTCTTGAGAGCTAGCGGTCCTCCAGGACTTGACCGTGAGGCTACTCACCACGCGTTATCTGCCTTTGCCTTCTCAAATATGCTTCGTGTGGCCGCCTGCTACGCAGCAAGACCATCCAGATGCTTCAGAAGGTCCCAGCAATATATAAACAGAGCTCTCTGTTCTTGTGCGTGTGGAACAGCCCTGGGAAAGCTGTCGTGACTTCTTTAGAAACCCAACTGTGTAGCTTTCAGCTAAGTTAGGGGCCTGCTACCCTTCATCTTAGTTTTTGGAGAGAGATTGTTTCAGTCCAGCTTAGTTTTTGATTAATATTTGCTGGAGCTTTTAATATCCAATTTATGCAGTAGCAAGAAACAACAGCCACATAAAATGAAGTAGGTCGAAACAGATGTTTAAAGAAGATTAAAACTGAAAACCAGATTTTTTTTCTGAAGACCACTAGGCTTGCGGTTCTGCTAGGCTTGAAGTTTGACACACCCCCTTCGGTATTTTCACTTATAACTAACATATGTTGTTCTTCTCTGTTATGATCTAAGGGGGTTACTCAGATTTTTTTAAACTGTTCATGACAATTGCTCTGCCCATGTGTTTATCCTCTGGGCTAAAAACCATCTTGTATCCATGAAAAACATTGTAAGAGGTTTCTTTTGAAATCAGTGCTAGTAGGTATTGAAGTCAGGCATGTCTGACTGGTACTAATGTGCCTCGACTCAGGAGCCTTTTATTTTTACAGAACACATGTATCCTGCCCTGTGACCACATCTACTCTGGGAAATCCCCTTTGTTTGCTGCTGGAGGGGAGCAGCCTTGTGAAAGCAGTTGCGCTTCCTTCCTCTCTTCCCCTCCAACTCTCTCTGATGTGGGGCAGGACTTTATTTTATTCCTTTCTCTCAGCCTCACCTCCTGACCTGTAAAAAAAAATGGAAAAATACCGTGTTTCCGTAGCAGTATTTCTTTGAATACCTGATGAAAATTTACAAATCTTAATTTTGTGAAACAACTGTGAAAGTACGTGGCTCCTTGGAACCAAATGTTTATTCTTCAAGGATTTTTTTGCCGCACATTCCCCCTGCCCTGATTTAGTTAGACCTGTTGTAAAGTCTCCCCTTGCTTTTCCTGTTCTATCCCCTGACATCCAATGCTAGACTTTTAACCCACGTGCTTTCTGTTTCATTTGTCTGTTCCTTGGGCAAATGCCTTTTATCCCCAGGTCTCAAAGCACTTCGGCAGGAAGCTCATGATCACCAGCCCTGTTTAGCTCAAGGGGAAATTGAGGCACAGCTCTGGAAGTGACCTGCTTGAGGTCACACAGCAGTTCAGTGGCAGAGCTGGGGTTTGGACTGACGTCTCTTGAATTTCAGGCTAGTTGCCTGGGATTTCTGATACATCTCCTCATTAAGCAGCTTGAAAGGCTGGTTAATGTGTTTCACTGTGTCTTCATGTGTGTATGTGATCTTCTGGTCATTTTTTAGGGATAGCTAAGACCTAGCAAAATTACTGGAGGTTTTTAGCTTCTAGACATCTGGTTTTGGAGCAGAATCTTTCCCCTTTTCCCTCCCCTTTGGTGGTTGCCAGGAAATAATGGAGCTTTAGAGGGCTGGGAAACTTGTTCCCACTACACTCTGGCATTGCTTCACTTGGAAACTATTCAATCATCAACCCCCACGTGTGCTGCTTGACCACTCCATGTGCTGGGTGCCTGAATGAAGGCCAGGGAGTAAGTGAGCGGGAAGCAGGCAGAAAAGGCCCAGGGTTTAATCTCTGCACAGCATCTAGATGAAATTCCTCTCGTGAGTCAAAAAAAGTTGCTGGTTTATACCTTAAATGACTAGTTTATTTAAGGATGTAGCAGTTGTATGACAAGTAAATCCCTATCTGGACTTAGCAACTGAAAACTGGAGACTATTAGCCACTGCATCAGACAGGCAAGGTCTGCAAAATGTCTGGGTACAGGAACTTACGTTCGTTCTCTACAGATGAAAGTGGATGCGCAGTGACAGAAATAAGTTTTCTACCATCATATTGGGAAAACAGACTTTGATATACATACTTCACTGCTGACCATATGATAATATATTTAATTACCCTTCTAGATTTCTACTGTTTAAGTGATGGGTTTGGCTTCTTTATTGTAGGAGATATGGGAGAAAAATGGTTCAGTTCTGTCCTGGTAGGATTTGAACCAAGGCTGGCTGTAGAGGTCACACAGCAGTGAACTACTGGATTTGCAGAGAAACAGGAAAATCAAGTGCTAGCACTTACGACCTGTAGAATTTTGCCCTGGAAAAAAATATTTTCCAGGTAAAACTGGTAAAAAATTTAGCAAGTTGGTCTAAACTTCGAGGCGGTTTTCTTGAGGGAGTTGTTCAGTTTGTTCTTCCACCTCACAAGAAATAATTTACTTGACTTTGGTTTTTACAGGCAACATGTACATAGTCTTTTCCATAGCTTTATCCCCTGCTGAAGCAAGAGATATAAAGTCTATGTCATTATCAAGCCTTACTCAATCTTTCCTTTCATTCCAGGACAGCCACACAGTACCTACCTGCACTGATTGGCAGCTGCTAGCAGAGGATTTGGCTCTGAGAACTGTGAGCACTGAAAAATGGCAAGATTCCTGGCTTTTACCCATAACCACTGTTTCATCATGCTGTTCTTCATCTCCCTGAGCCCACTGGGCTTTGCCCAGTACGAAAACTGGCCCTACCTCCCCGGTTACCCTGAGCCACCCCCACAAGTGTACCAGCCCCCCCAGAGGCCGGCAAACGTTCCCAAAATCCAGCTGCGGCTTGCGGGGCAGAAGAGAAAACACAACGAAGGCAGAGTGGAGGTGTTTTACAGCGGCGAGTGGGGCACGGTGTGTGACGATGACTTCTCCATCCATGCTGCGCACGTGGTCTGCAGGGAGCTGGGCTACGTGGAGGCAGTGTCTTGGCTACCAAGCTCTAAGTATGGAAAAGGAGAAGGTAAGGTAACTCCAGAGCAGTGGTATTGTACTAGCTGTCTCTGCAAGCACCCATAATTCTTGGCCTGTCAACCAAATTTAAGATGTAGAGATACTTCCTACAACTGTAACTGAAATAGCTTCCTGGTGAAGCAGTGCCTCTATAAATTGCTATCCCATTAGATTCAACAGTTAAAATAATAAGTGTTTGCTTGTCTGGACTGAAACAAGTTAAGGAATGATGAGGCAAAAAGCTGAAGGACCAGATTACGGCATGTGGACTCTGGCAGGGGACACTTGGGAGCAGCTGGCTGTGGACAAGGGTAGGAGGCTCTTGGTAGCCAGTATGGCTTGTCAAAAGGGAAGCTGTGTCCACAAATGTGATGCGTATAGATGGTCCGTTTCCCTATTCACAGTCCCATTGCCTTGTAGTGAGTCATCTAGAGCCTCTAAACACTCCTTTCCCTGTTCTTTTTTTCCTCTGAATTGTTTAAGCTCTAAACAGGCTGTCTATATGATGCTATGCAAATCTTTCTTTTCTCCTGTTAGCCTCTCTAGAGACGTACACAATATTCTGCAATGCAGACTGGCCTATAAAACCCCAAAGGAGTGTGCACACTTCATGTCCTGTGTAGGACTATATTTATAATAATCCTTTGGGACAATCTCAGGCTGTTCCTGGTGGGGAAGAGCTCTTCACCTCCACACCAAATTGTACGTCCTTTCTTGCTCTTTGAAATGGCACCTGATGGTTGTGTGGACAATTGCACCTTATTGCACCTCATTCCCAAATATGTGCTGAAAAAGACTTGGAAAGGTGAATGTTTGTGTGTTATAGCAACGAATTCTTAAAATCTTAATGTTTGAGAGAGAATAGCTCTGTGACAGTATAATAACTCAACAGATTTAATTGTCGTATTTTGATATGCTGTTAGTTAAATGTTGACCTACGGAGAATTTTTTCTGCAAACATCGAAGCCTGGCACACTGTTGATGTAACCCACAGACAGATTATTTCCACTGCAGCAGGGCTAAACGTGCTGTATGCCTGTTACTTAGCACCACTCGTTAGTCCTCACACCTATAAACTTGCCCGTAAAAGAGCGAGCAGGCCTTGACTGAAACGCGAAACCTTGAATGTTGTCCCAAGCTGTGGATTTTGGCTCTTGGGGTAGAGTAGGAGACTTCCGAGCAAGTGAGAGGCCATGACATTTGAAAACAAACCAGGAACTGATTGCCATGTGATTTAACAGGAGTGTTCTCTGCACGCCAGAATAGCGTTGGGTAAATCTCGATGCCGAGAGCCTGTGCAGGGGAGATCATGCCTTCCTCAAACTGTAGAGCCAGGCCTTGCAGGAGATCTTTCTGCTGTCCTGGTTGGGGAGCACAGAGAGGGCCGGCAGATCCGTTGTTGGGTGATTAACCAAGTGAACTTCTTGGGGCTGCTGGAACAAAGCTGGGACAGCCAAGGGAAATGGCTGCAGAATTTCCTAGTGGCCCTGAAGCTCAGGCAGTCCTTTCTGTCCAACGGCTGTGTTATTCTTCAGACAAGCAAAGCGTTTGGGTTCCTAAAATATGGGAGTTGCTCACTGGCCCTAGCTCCCTGCAATTTAGGGGGTAAATCACAGGCAGCAGCATGCGCCCAGCACATTTCCAAAGGGAAAACAGGCGCTTTGTAAAGGTGAATCTCGGACATGCTGTTGGGTATCTTGCTCTCAGCTGCTCCTGGGAAAACATGACCTAAAATTTGGAGGTGACACCTATTGATTTTTTTT
>VXBL01007059.1:250078-261780 GCA_013400195.1 Aramus guarauna | reverse complement strand
TGTCTGCTCATCTTAGAAGTGGGTTCTGAGGGACCTGATTTGATAAAATGTTATCTATATATGCATGTACGTGTGCATGCTCATGTGAATATGCACCCACTTTATGCTGGAGGGAGAGTGGTAATTACAGTCTGGAAACTGGATCTGGTGATTGGTTTTCAAAGAACACCCAAATAACAGGAAGGTTCCAAGCAATAGTGGTTTGTTAAAGCTTTTGCAAAACTCTGATTTAAAAAAATGAGGGCATTTAATCAAAACTTGGAGCTGACTCCTGCAAGAGATTTAATGAGGATTTGATAAAGGAGAAATGCAAAGAGAAGTCTTAAATACAGAAGGGATGATTTGGTGAATATGATTAGAGGGCAGGGTCTAATCAGCCAGATCAAGGGGACCTGGTGACACTGTTCGCTCCGAAGTGGCTGTCATCAGAGGCAGGTAGTTATCACTGGGAGCAGGTCTGCGGCAGAGATCTGCTGGTGGTATTCTTTTATTACCATGTAGGTAAGGGAAAGGGAAGGCTGTGGGGCAGAGCTGTTTGCGGTTAGTAAGTGTTTGAGGTGGATCATTGATGTTCCTTAGTTGTTGATTCAAGCTTATTTTAGCTGTAATCTCTTCCCCTAACGTAGTAGTAGGAGCACAGCAGCCTTCCTTGCTTTCCTACCACCTATCAGTACAATCTAGATTTACCCTCTTTGTGAGTCTCAGTTCTATTTTCTTTCCCCTTCAGGGAAAATTTGGATGGACAATGTCCACTGTAATGGCAAGGAGACCACCCTGGCAGCATGCACTTCAAATGGCTGGGGAGTAACTGACTGCAAACACACCGAAGACGTGGGAGTGGTCTGCAGTGAAAAGAGAATCCCTGGCTTCAAGTTTGACAACTCATTGCTTAACCAAATAGAGGTAAACATACTTAAAACTACGAGCTGCTGATCAAGAGTCTTCTGTGGATGGGGATGTCTGCTACTACACCTTATAGATTATCCCAGCCGCATGCTGTGGTTAAAGCAAACTCTTGACAGTGCTTCTAGATGCTGGCTAAAGATGCACTTTCAGATTTGATTTCAGCTGTTCAGAGCATGATATGTATAATAAGAACTTGAAAGATTTTTCTTTTTTATAGCATTAGACTAAGGAGAAAATATATGAACTCCTGTTCCGCAATCAATTTTCAGAATTGAAAACTGGCTTATTATATTTCTAAGAATGTATTTGGAGAGACAAGGATATGTGCTGTACTCACAGACCTGACCCCTGGGTGACTTTGTTCATAGTACTAAATTACTGAGTTTTCTTTCCCCTGATGTCCCCCTTTCAGTACTGGGAACAATTTGGGGGTCTCTGGTATAACAGCGGTGGTCAGCAGGTACGCTTGGGTTTGGATGCAAATAGGGCTTACAACCACGGCTTGGAACGGGTGGATTTATGAGGAAATCTAGAAAGAGATTTTTGCACAGTTTGGCTAAGCAATGGTGAAGTAACCATGATAACTATAGGGAAATATTTGCAGGAATGGGGGATTAGTATTGGAAGTGACAAAAGGAGTCAGAGAGGAAAACGTGGGCTGGTCACTGGGGGAAAGGTTCTGGATTATGACTGGGTTAAACTGCTAGGCTGAGGTTAAAACTCTTGGGGAAATGACAGAAGCAAAATGCTTGAATCGGCTTGTTAGATTTCTGCAGAATAAAGAGCTGGGGGAATGCTGGGCTGGAAAGAAGTTGAGCTGAGCTCTTCAAAGAGAAAAAAATGTGGTGCTTTTTCCTTCAGCTTTTCAGGTTGGAAAGTATTTGTGGCGACTCTGCTAACATATCCCTTGTTTTGGATGCTCTGGTGTTTCCGTATGCGAATTCAGTGGTTGCCCGTGGTCAAAATTTATCGAAAGAACCTATCCAGTAACCACAGTCAAATCTTATTTTAAGCAGACAGGGAATCCAGGATGTGTTGCATACCACGATGTGGTTTCCATGGCTGAATCTTGGCTTTGTTCATGCTCTGAAACAATGGATACAGCCGCCTTTATCACTTTAAAACAAAATTATTCTAGCAGTTACTTCATAGCCACTGATTTACAAAGGGTCTCCCAGCATTTTCTTCCGCCAAATTTTCCCATTGGACGTTAACGCAGTGCAGTATACTTGGCAAGGGAAGGTAATCGCTCAGTCAAACCTTTCCCTGCCCTGCTGAGGCTTTAGGAAGACCGCTGTATGGGTGGGCAGGCAGCATTCAGCAGTTCACAGAAGGCTCGCATGCAAGGGTGCAGATATGGGATACAGGGGCTGAAATTCTCTTCCTTGCCTTGACCTTGCTTCATTTGGCTAAGGAGGGAAAGGAGGCTTTCCTGAGGGATCCCAAGCTGTCTCCATCAATGGCACTGTTGTTCAGGGAATGAGGCGAAATCATGGAACATCAGTGATGGCTTTGGCAGACGTGTGCTTCCCCAAAGCCACAGTGAATCCTCAAAACAGAGGCCTGGAAGAAAAGATGCTTTAGTCTAGACGGAGGTCACTTCATTCTGAGATGCTTCAGATATTAATCATAAAAGCTTTGGAGGGCTCTGCTTTTCCATTAGCTAAGCATTGGAGTTTGACTAATGAGTTGAACACATTGAGTAATTGACGGCTAGCTTGCGCTGATGCTGTGTGGGTGCTTAAAGCTTCAATCTCATGATTCATTTTACTTATATGTGAAGCAGTTCGTGTAGCAGAAGCCTGACTCATCAACAGGATCACTTAAGAGAAAAAGGTGTAAGAGAAGTCTTATTTCCAGTGTCCTGGCAGCTCTTGGGAACTAGGTATGGGTGAAGGCATCCACTGATGCGACAAGTAACCGCATTCACAGCAATTGCTAAGGGGCACCGGTGACTAAAGACACTGAACTGGTGTGTGTGTGGGGGAAGTAAAACAGATGAATAGCTTTATTTTTAAGTACTTGCAGTAAGCTGAGAGCTGTCAGCCTGGCTGTCACTGTGACTTTGTCCTGGTGGTAGAAAATAGTGTTGTATTTTCTGGGCAGTGGCTGCTGTGACCCTCGGCTCTATGTGTCCGTGTGTGCGCGCTTCTCCCTTCCCCATGGCTGCCTGAATTTTATGAGCAACTTAATACCATACCGTTGCTTCTACTCTGCAAAACCAAGCTGACTTTTCTTATGTCCCTTTAAGATCACTGGCTGCCAAAGGATTCTTTTTCTGCTGGTTTTGCTGCAGCATGATTAAAGCTGAAGGTGATGTGCTATAAATTTTTAAGATGCCATTGTGGAAGTACTTTTCAGTCACAGCTAGCTGTCAAATGTTTAAGCTCTTTCCCCCTCTCTCAGCTTTCCTCCTCCTCTTAATCTTTGCTTTATCTCATTAGCAGCTGGTGTGACATAGTTTGAGTCAAAGATGATGAGCAGGGTTACTCATAGGGTCATAAACTCCAAAACAGGGAGGTCAAAAGGCTTGTGTGAATGCAAGTTTAAAGTCTTTGCCCTCTCTAATGTGCCTGGGAATTCTACATATCATACCTCACATTCATCAGAGGATACATCATTGTTTTGTAAGCTGCTGGGTTCTTTAGTCTGTAGCCCAAAGCTTGCCCAAGTGATGTTTTCTCTTTGGAATGAGATCGGGGGTTGAGGGGCCTGGAATTTTCTACTGAGCAGCAACGCTGTGGTCAGGTCTCTCCACCAGTCCCACTGCCTTCAGCTATCGCACTGACGGAGCTAAACCAGAAGAAATTTCCCACTGAGATTTCCAATGGCAGATATTTCACTTTGCCCTTAAGCTGCTTTTAAAACCAGGCTTTACTCAAAATAGATCTGGTTTTAAGATGATGCACAGAACTTAGGTATTCAATTGCACCTTCCAATGTTGCTTTCCCACACTAGTTAGTCATAACTCTAACAATTCCCAAGTGGATCTGACTGTTTGCAAACTGATGTTTTTACAGCCAGCAGATTAACAGGAGCAAGCACTGACTTCAGCGTCCATTCATGTGTCGAGCTATAAGCTGCAGTGGGGTAGGAGCAGCAGTTTTGTTCCACTTTCCTGTTGCAAGCGTTGAGGGGAAATATGTGCTTTGTGCAGCCCAGTTAACCCATTGCCAAAGGTGTGCCAGCACGTTTAGATTTCCCTTGCCTGTCATAGGGAGCTCTGTGTGTTCCCACTGCCAGGGACAGATAGATCATCTTAAATTCATCATTTAGTGTCTTAAAAGACCCTTTAGTGCGAAGTTCTCTGGGGCTGCCAAGTGCTGCTAAGATTTAACGTGGAAAGCCAGCAGGTATAAGACAACATCTGACTTCATTTCGACAGGGCTCCAGCTCGGAGACGCTGTGCAAATTGACATTTGCTCAAGTCTGGCCTTGCTCCCTAAAATCTGACAGGCAAAGAGAGTTCACACTCTTTTAAAAGCAACGTGATAGCCCTTGAGCAGAGTTTATTTTTATTGGACAACATACTTACCTCCATTTCCCAGTTTGGAAATGATGCAGATAAGTAGTATAGGATGAATTTTTCCATCACCACTTGGCTTATATATATATGCTCAGGCAGATCTTTTTCCGTCACAGCTCATATTTTGAGGGTTACGTCATATCTCTTCCTGTCCATGAGCGTTTCCATTCCCTGCCCTGTTGGGAAAGAGCCAGTGCCTGACCCTTGCTTCTGTGAGACAAGTTGCCGGTCACAGGCCAAAGTGAAACGTTTCAGTCTAGGGTGAGTGATGGGGAAGGTCTGTGATAAGATGATGGGGAGATAGCAAGGAAGAGGTTAACTCCTCTAACAGGACTGAGGTTGGGGCAGATCTGAAATCCATCATTTTGTTGCTAAAGGGCAGAAAAACTCCCATCGGTTTTGCTTGCTATTTTCTGCAGCCACTCTAGCTTTTAGCCTTGGGACTTGTTCAAAGGATTATTTCTTGGAGGGTGATGAATGTGCATAGCAGGACGGCTCTTTCATGGGCTGCTGGCTGGTCAGAATTAGCCTGATAGCCCTTTAGCTCAGTGGCTGCATAAACACTGCAGGTTGCTCACCTTTTCGAAGCTAGAAGAGCGGCATGTGTTTGGTGCTGACATGAGCGTAATAACATTGGATGCATTTTACACAGGGGCTTTCCCCCCTCCTCTTTAAAGTGCGTAGGCTAAATATGCAGACAGTGTCTCATTAATGGAGAGAGCAGGCCTTGAGGCTTGACCTTGTCTGTTATTACCTGTTCACCTCTGGGAGCAAACGTCTTGGTGTTTGGGAAGCCAAGAAATCCCATAGCACCAGGAGGGGAAAGGCAGGTACCACTGGTATCACATCTCTCTCCCTTCCTGCACACCCCAGCTCCATGAGTAAGCCGCGAACCCTGAAAGGGTTAAAAAAAAAGCAGTAGCTGTGCTTGGAGGTGCCGAAAGTGCGCGGCTGAGCATGGCTTAAATTGTATGTGAACATAAAGGCTGTGTGGATGGTTGGGAACACAAGGGCGTTGACCCTGATCCTTGCTATGATCCTTCACGGAAGCATCTGCACATCCAGAATGATGGGGCCAAAGTTGTTGTTAAAATAACACCGTTGTTTAACTCAGAGTTTGATTTAACTTGCATTCCTCCTTTTTTAGCCACAGCGTAGCCTGGAGTAAAAGCTCTGTTTTGCATACTCGAATTCACATTAGTGGCTTGATGTACAACTTTGGTCTAACCACGATGGCAGAGCACGTTACCCGCTTTATTCGTAATGGTAACTCTTGTAGGCATTGCAGCGTGCCAGGCATGTTGTGAGTGGTGTCTGGTCAATGAGAGTGAAAAGAAAAGTTTAATCATGTTGGGTTTAAGTGCTCAAAGTGTATCTGGGAACACCGAGACTACTTGCTGACTGTGATGGAGTTTGGGAGGGACAGACAGTAAGTGCTATAAACATATAAGCTGAAGTGCAATAATTCAAGCTTTGTAAAATATAACAAGTGGAATCTGTTGTGTTAGCCAAAGATATCGGAGCACGTGGGGCCTTGTGCTGGCTGGCTGTCCCAAGGAAGCATTATATCTGTTCTGCAGGTGGGGAAGGGGGAGTCAGCGAGGGGAAGGGCCGGGTTCAAGGATTGAAGTGGAGGAAGGAAGCTGGGAGCAGAATCTGTGCTTCTAGACTGTCCTGCACCACACTCTTCCTTCTGCTGGTATGCTACAGCAAGAGGGACAAAGGGCAGGGTACAATCAAGGCAGAAGTGCAGTACGACTTCTGGTTCTTGTCTTGCAGTTCACAAGTGTCTGAAAGTGGTTGGGTGGGTAGTGTGGACCTGCTTTAGGGTTCCTTTATACGGTGCCAAAGCCTGCAGTTTAAATGTGTGCACAGTCTCAAATGTTTTCCTAAGTCTTTGCAGGATGCCAGAAGCTCTGAAATCAAAATGATTTAATGTGTGTTCACAAAACCATGAGCAGGGAACGCAGGCCCTACTTTTCCAAACAGTACATGCAGCCACTTTGTGTTGTCCAAACGCAGCGCAAGCCCACTTGGGACTGCCTTACTGGGTTGACCAGCAATTTTAAGACCACAGTAACTAGCTTCTGCCCTTAATATATTTCTTAAATAAATGCATGCTAGGTATTTTTTTTATCCTATCCCCCAAAACATCCTTAACAAAATATTTGTTGTCCACCCTCTTCCTCTGCGTGCACACACGGAGGCTTCAAATAGGACGTACTCTAAATATATCAAATTGCTACAGCCATTGCAGGTTCACAAATAGATCTGGTACCTGAGACTAGACCAGAGCTTTGGCCAGACGGTGGGCAGACAAGGTGTAGCTAAACATACCAGGCTGTGCTGCTATTTCTGTCCTGCTTTTTCCTTCTGGGTGTATGTGAAGCACAAAAGTCTCACTTCAAAGCCCAGTGGCTCAAAGGCTCTGGTCGTGCCAGGTTAACGGTGGGCTGAACGTCGTTGTCCAGGTTTTATAACCAGTGGGAAAGGGCATTGCAAAGTCCTGCTCAGGAGCTTTCAGTGACGCTGGACTCTGTGGATCTGACTGGAAGGTGTGAGGAGAGGAGGGGGGAAAGGGTCATTGTTTGTGGCTTGGCACACAGATAGATCTTCCTTTTGTGTAGCTTTTTGCCATGCCAATCAGTGGAGGCTCTCTCTGTACCGTGAGGGGTTGCAGCTTAGGTCACCACCCTCTGAGACTTCAGCTCTGTCTCGACCATTCCGTTCTCAAGAATGTTTGACAATAAAAGGTTTATTTGCCTGTTTGTTATGACAACAATGTTTTAATTTCTTTCCCCTTGGTGTAAATGTTTACTTCACTAAACATCAGCCCACGTGAAACATAAAAGCTGATGCTTCTTGTATCTAGAAGGGATCTCAGGATCTCTTCTGGAGCTAACTCCAGACAAATGTTAATTAAGCTGCTGTTGGGGTAAGCCACCGTGTTTCTTTAGTGCTATAATTGTAAAGTGTGTGTGACAGTTTCTGACTGCTTGCCTCAATGGTTTCTCTGTGATGGCTTGTGGTATGTCAGGCTGCTGGGTTTGTTGTCCAAAACAAGGTTCATCTCCTTGCCCTGTCTGTATCCAGTGCCTAAGTAGCTGTCAGCCCTCATGCTGGATGCGATACCATTTCTCTGTTACACAACACAAACTCTTTAACGGAGTATGATCTTGTTCTGTTTTGCAGTGTGGAGGTCAGGTAATACATTTGGCTAGCTTGCGGCATTAACAATTGGACTTGATGATCTTAAAGGTCTTTTCCAACCTAAGCAATTCTGTGATCTGACCCAGATTGTCTTTAAAGTCACTCTGTAGAAAGGAAAGGGAGAATGTAAAAGCTTTGCTCATTGTGAGACCCTCGGGCCATGATGCGCACGGAACAGAGTGGCATCCTGTCCTAAGCTGAGCCTCCCACCCATGCCAAAGTATCTCCAGGGTTCAGTGCTCCTGCCTTTTCTCACTCACTTCTGTCACCAGCGTTTCTTTTCTCTCGTGCTTTTCATTAGCCTGCTTTGCATTGGCACCCATGAGGCTGCCGCTGAAGCATTTCATGGCTTAGCAAAGGCCTCAGCTTTTGTCATTTATAATCTGCACTGTATTTGCTCCTGGACCCTAATCCTGAGTTGCACTCTCATCCCTTACCCTTTTGTACTGCGCAAACCCAGAACACAAAGTGCTTGTAGTTCAATACAGCATAAAGTTCCCAGGGGACTGCTGTCCCCCATAGGCAACCCGGCTTTGTCTTGCAGCATCTATTTCACCATGTTTATTTAACAGCTGGGACCTTGTTAGTGACTCAGACACAGCTCCAGATGTTTAAATCAAAACAGATTCCACCGATTCCTATGTACATGAAGAGAGAGCTTTCTAAAAAGTCATCTTCAGGGGAAGAGACTTGGTAGCTGAGACTTCAGTGGAAGTGAGTGAAGGGTTTAAATACAGGAGAGAAGATGTCTCTGGGATGAACAAAGTCTGGAAAGATTTTATGTTCTTAATTGAAAAAAAATCCATTTATTTCTTGTCTGAGTTGCAAACTTAATATCTCGGTGTTTGGGAAGGCATGAAATCCCAAAGCTCTGTTGTAAATGAAAAATGAGGATATGACTTGGTTTCTGCATCTAAGAGGCAGTAGGCTAGGTCAGGCATAGGGGAGGAGTGGATCACGGGGAATCTTAAAGCAGGAGAGCAATGCATGTGGACTAGCCAGAGCCAGACTCCTTGCATTTGTTAAATCAGGATTTGTGGTAAGAAGTGCACCTTTGCATAAGCTGTGTGCTTGTACCATCACCTGGCCACCAGGTAGCCGCCAGAGCCGGTACTGAATTACCTCCGCTGGCTCCCTCTGCGATCCTTAGCATCATTCATGGTGGTAATGTGTTGTTTGGTGGGGGTGGGGTTTTTTTGTTTAATCATAAAGTAAAATACATGGAAGCAAAATTTTGTTCCAGTTCCCCTTCTGCCTGCATTCGAGTAGTTTCTGTGGCCATAAGGGAGACGCACGTGGCCATGGCTGTTCAGACCCACCTGCCCTGTGCGGTTCTCTAGCTGGTGTCTTAGTGTCGTCGCTGAGCGCGTGGGTGTGTGTTTGAAGTGTGTGTTGAGATGCTCTTCTGAAAAGCCCCTCTGAAATCCCAGCTGCTGTGGCTTGCTTCCAGCCAGGAGCCAGTGAATCAGAACCAGGGTAGCCTCTGCAGTCTGCGAAGTCGCAGTCGGGTTTCGAGGAATGGCATCTCCTTCCTGTATTAATCACTGCGCATCCTCGGGGCTGCTGCAAGGAGAAGGGGTATCACTGGGCTTGGGCAGTGGAGGAGGACACAAGCGTGCTGTCCTGGGCATTATTGTTTTTCCAACACAAAATAGATGGCAAAAGGTGAAAGAAAATGTTATGAAAGTTGTGTCAGTTTTTGCAATCAGATCCGAAGCCATGGGGAAGCATTTGGTTCAGAGGCTGGAAACAAAAGCAGCTGAGGCTCATGTGAAAACTTTCCAAGCCAGAAATCCTTTTGTGAAAGCTCAAAAACAACACCCTTTCTTTTTGCTGTCTCTGGGCAGGCCCCAGCTTTCTGAAGCTGAGATTCATTGGTTTCGTAACGGAGCGCAGCGTGTTGGCTTGTGGTGGGCTTTTGTGTCCGGGACTGAAGAGGAGCAGCAGCGCGGGTCTTGGACATGGCTGTTGGCAAGGAAAGGAGTGGGGTGGAGGGGAATATGGTCCAACCCAGAATAGTTTGACACTTTTTTCTGCATTTTTATACTAATTTGTATTGTAGTCATGTTGGAAGTCCCAACTGAAATCACATCTTTGCTTAGGGCAAATACAGATGTGAAGCCCTTGCTGCAGAGGCTTTGCAATTCGGGGCAGGTGAGATGAGCTTAGAAATTGTCTTCCCTTTCCAGAAGGGGTGAGGAAGTGTGAGCAAGAGGCCAGAGGTAACAGCAAGGAGGTGGGGAAGTGAGTTTTTGTGGCTGAAATCACACAGGGGATCTGTTGCAGAACCGAGCAGGATCTCTTCAGCCTCAGACCGCAGAGTTATTTTAGCTTCAGTCCGATTTTTATATCGCTGTGCACAGTCAAGCGGCTCCAGCGAAAAGCAGGGTGAGGTGGAAGCCAGAGCGTTGATTCTAGGAATAGATGTACTACACTTCCCCCCCCGCCCTCCGTACCCACCTTTAGCGTGCTCTGTTTCTTCACACCTTTCAAGGCTAAGGAGGCTTAACTCAAGCAGGAGAAAAATGCCTTAGTGCTTACTCCCTTAACGGAGTTTGTCTGTGCCAGATTGGATGTCTTTGATGAAAGCGAAGCTGCGGCTTGACGAATGAGGCCAGTGGCAATGGAGCAGATCCGCCAGCTCCATGCACGGGGTCGGCAATGCAAGCAAAGCAGTGTTCTGGAGAGCAGAAAGCAAAGGCGAGAGCTGATTCAAGTATGTGGGTGGGATTGTTTCATAAGCAAAGGGGAGGTTTAAGATCCAGGTCTGAATTATGCTGGTAGCTGAATTCTAAGACTTGNAAAAAAAAAAAAGGAAAAGGGCTGGCACATGCATCTCCACAGCTGTTGGCCTAAATAGGTGGAAATTGCGCAAGGCGAGCTGGGAAGGGGAGGACTGTCCTGCATGAGCCATGAGAGTTAACTCTTGCTGGCCTTGGTCTCTCCTTTTGCTTTGTGGGTAGAAATCCTCAGCAGCATTTTTCCCTTGCATTGAGGAAGGTGAACGGTGGGTTTGTGCATGGTTTTCTCCCTCCCTGCTCTGTGTTCCTCAGCCTTAGACTGAGCAAGCCATGCCCCATTGGCTTTGGGGCTTAGGCCTCCGTTCCTTCTTAGAAGGTGTGGTGCAGCCAAGCCAGTTTTATTTCCTAGAGGTAGCATTGCTCTTTAGTGAACAGCTGCTTGGCTCCAGAAATACTCTTGAAGGCTCTGCGTTGTGGTGGTTGATAGCTGAGGTGGGAGCTTGGTAGATGTGCAGTCAGCTTCTGAGTTGGTTGCAGATACCTGCTTTGTGACCCTCAGATATCCGTCAGAGGATTTCCCAGGTCTACTGTTGAGCTTCAGTGTATGGCTAGAAGTAAAAGAGAATACGGAGAATAAGTAAAGTTATCAGAGCTGAGGTTTCCTTGTTGATATGACAGCTTGTTGTAGGTGTTTGTCTCCACGTGTACATAAAGTACGGAGACAGTGGTTTTAAAAAGTCTGCTCTAGCTATTAAGTATTGTTTGCTTCTGTTTTTTATGTGGAGTCTGTTTTCACCATTAGCCCAGCTGCTCTTCCAACACCAATGTGTTGGAAGATAAAATATAAGTCTGCTTGTATTTGCATTATTGAATACTCCCAGTGTGACAAAAACTCTGTAATGAAAGAAAACCATTCAAATCTGTTAGGAGTTATCGGGAGAAAGTTCTTAGCAGTCCTTTCTCCGTGAGAAACCTACAGTATACTTATTTGGATCCTTTGTTCTTTAATCTTCCAGTAGAAAGCTGAGGTCTACAGCATGTTGAATTCTTCTCGGACATTTTGCTGTTTGTTCAGACTGAGTGCAAACCCTCGAGTTGCTGTATCAATAATTCTCTGCTCTAAACCTACTCTCTGTGAGCAGAAGGGGGAATGGATGTGGATTGGTTTTGCTCTCGGACAGATCATGAAAATGTCATTGCATGCCGGTCTGCTATAGCTATCTGAAGATTGAAATGCCCTCGAAGGAATGAAATGATGGTTATTTCTTGCTAGTTTGCTCACTCCCCCCCCCCCCCCCCCCCCCCCGTCCTACCACGAC
>VXBL01007059.1:213592-250061 GCA_013400195.1 Aramus guarauna | reverse complement strand
CCCCCCCCTTCCTTGGTAAATACAGGCAAACACACACCCACCCAGGACCAAAGAGTTGGATTCACTAAGCCAGAGTCCCAAGCCAGAGCAGGATTTCTTTTTGTGTGTCTGTCAGCATCTCTGGGGAAGGAGAGACGTGTCCTGGGACCTTTGTACTGGAGCCTGCAGCGCCTGAGGTATCGTGCTGGCTCTGACAGTGTTTTTTCGAGTCCAAGAGCAAGCCATTCAAGTTTGCACCTTATTTTTCACTTCTGTGAAATGCCCAGCAAGGATAAGTGGAAAAGACCTGCCCGAACACTCAGCCTGAAGTCGGAAACGCAGGCATCTCGAGTCCTACCTGGGTGCTGGGTACCACAGGAGGTCGGGGCAGGATCCTGTACTGGGACCCCAGCATCCCCACCCCTGCAGCGGTCAGAGCTCTGTTGGAAACAGATGTATCAATTTGTTTTTATTTGCTAAGCTGCTGAACTAATTGCAAAAATAACAGGCAAATCGTAATGTCCCTAACAGTATTCCCAAGCCCTTTTTTCGAGAGTGTTTATATTTTTTGCAGCTTTGTGACTTCTCTCTCCCCTTCTCTGACTCAGCCAGCTGGTTTCTTTCTCTGCCTGTTGCTCTGATATCATAAATCCTGGTAAGAGATTCTCAAATCCATCCAGGGTTTTTGAACATTAAAATATATCCTCTGGCTTGGGAAGTCTGCGAGATGCAGATGCTCGGAAGCTGCAGGAATACAGCAGGGAAAAATTGCTGTGCATTGCCCTGTTCAGATGCTCTTTCCTCAGCACCTCTCCTTTGGTTTTGTGCAACGCAGCTCCTCCTAGGCTGGTGCAGTGGGAAGGAGGAAAAAGTCCAAATGTGCTTGATCAGAATGTGAGCGCTTTAGTGCTAGAGGTTTAGCTGATATTCCCTGCTGCAGGAGGGATCTTCATGTGGAGGTTAGAGCTGGGGCCTCGGGACGCTTGGATGCGATTTCCTGCCCTTGTGGTCTTTGGAGAAGCAGTTTGCTTCCTCTGCACCTTTATTCCTCAGTCTGCAGAAGGAGGCTGAGACTCAATGCTTTCTCCCATCCTTTGAGTGCTCTGTTTAGCTTGGAGCCTTTTCAGATTTGTCACCACCTTCTATCTCTGTGAAGACCTCTGATGGTGCAGTAGTGAACAGTGATGTATTAACGATGACTAATAGGTGCAACGTGGGAATAATGATTCTGCTGCTTTGTGGTAGAAGCATCAGGCAGATGTTAAACATCTGGAATAGCACTCTGTATGATTCAAATGGAGTTAGCAACTGCTGTTGTGCAGCTTCCTCACAAAACACGGGCATCTTGAACGTGTGAAATCACACTTTGTTCCGAACGCTGCTCCTTCTCTGTTGTGCTGTGGACCGGCCGCAGCCTCCGGCCTGTCTAAATTCAAGCGAAATGGAAATGGCTGTCAAGTGAAAACCACGGGTGGATTTTAGCACGTTGCTGATGTCAGGTCTAGTCAGGGAAAATGTTCCATTTCAGTTACTTTAATACGCAGTAGGGCTGAGACTGACGTAACTACGTGTAGCGAGCATACTTAGGGCTTTATATAGGGTGGATATATCCTGCGCTCACAGACGGAAAAACTCACTTAGGCTGTCTCACCCACTTTCTCAGCTGTCAATGCAAATTTTCTCTGCAGTTACTATCTTTTCATGTGCTTTTCTAGTGTGATTTTAAGCTTTGGCTCTCTGTCCTTTGGGTTAATCCTTTTAATAGGCTTTTATTAAAAACACTTTTAGATCTTCAGCAGTCAAAGCTATTTCCAAATGGATTTCAGGCTTTGATTACCTCTTGTTTCCTGGGGAAGAAACTAAGGCAAGGTAGAGGGAGCAGAGAAACAAGGTGCTCGCTCAGACAGCACTGGCCTGTAGCTCCAGGTAAACGTGCTTTCTCCATCGAGTGAAGAGCTGGAAACATTTCATAAACTGCACCGGGGGAAAAGTGAGTTTCAGGCGTTGGAAACCAGCCTGGGGAGGCTTTTCAATGCGCAGAGGCTTGCCTACTTTTCTGACAGCACGTAGTCAAAAGCTATGCAATATTTCAAGAGAATCTGCCAAATTCAGGAGCAACTCTTTGTATTGCAAATGGACTTCCCAGACTACACAGGAGGTGTACAAGTTTGCTCTTGCATCAGAGTCTTTGTCTGAGCACCTTAAAGTGTCTCAGATGTAAGAAACTTGGATGTTGTTGTGGTTTGTTTTGTTTTTTGTTTGTTTTTTTTTCTTCTTGAGGGCTACAAGAGCTTTCAAAACTGCAGCCCAAACTGTAAACGCTGTACGAGTAGCACTATCCTACTGGGTAAATCACAAGGTCCCATTTTCCAGGGTTACTAGAGGTCTCATGGATGCTGCAGCTGAGTTGCTGGAGGACTGAATTCCTGCAGCTGGAGGCAAAAGGAGGAATTGGTGACCTGGTTTGCTGTAAAAGGAGGTGGTAAATGTAGACAATAAAAAAAGAAGGGGGAAAAAAAGAAAGAAGAAAAGGGAAGAAAAAAAAAGAAGCCTTAAGTGACTTGCCCCAAAGCAGTGTGTCAGAGCAGTAGCAGGATGAGGAGATGCCTCTGCCTTGCCCTGCCCCAGCAGACTTTCTCTGCAGTTGGTTGCTGTTTGCCCAGGGTCTGTTAGTTGCATCAGTGTCGGTGAAGCATCTGGAGAACGGATGCGCCACGTGTAATTTGCAGGACTCTGCACGCCCTGCTGTGATCTCCATGACTTCAATACCTGTGTGTGCCGCTGATCGGTATGCAGAGGCCTGTGTCTCTTTAAAGGTCTGGGCATTTTTCTTTTCCAAGTGATTGAATTTGAGCAAGGGGAGGGGAGGATTCCTCAGTTCTGATGTAACTGTTAGCAGAACCACGTGAGTTTATACATTTTTGACAAGAAAAGGTCTCCTGGAAGCAAGTTATAAAATTTTCAGTAGCTCTTTTGTAATTGCTTGCCACAGCGGATATTTTCCAGTCAGCCTTTGCTTTGGGTCCCCGCAAGGTTTATTTGTTCAGTGTCCTCACGTAGGCTCCAAATGTGAAATCCATTCAACCTTCATGACTCATTTGCCGTCCCAAGTAACGCTTCAGCTGGAGGAGGAACCCAGCTTGGGGAAGCGGCGAAATGCTGGTGTCAGCACATCGAGGTCCCAGCTTTCACAGGCGGGAAGGGATGCCCAGGGGCTTGACGAGAGCCCCCACGTCCCTCCCTGCCAGGGCTCCCACCTCCCTGTACCCTGCCAGCATTAAGGTGGCCCTAGCAAAGCTGAGCTCGGTTCACTTCCATAGTAGCTGAGACTAAATTAAGGTCACTGTGCTTCTGAAACGAGCACCTCAATGAACTGAAGTAACAAAGGAGATTTGTTACATAGCCATTTGTGAAATAATGTTTTGTTTTTTGTTTTTAAATGAGAAAAAGCATCCTCTTTTGCAGGATGGATCTGCACAAGGTGGCAAGGTTGGTTTGCTTCCCTGTTGTGTCTTTTCCTAAGCAGCTCTCCCTATCTGCCTCCCTCTGTTTAGCTGTAACCCTGAATTAGAACTGGGCTTGGTTCCCTACCTCGAAGCTCCACAACCAGTTTCTTGCAAGCCAGCATCATTAGTGTTTCTTTTATGCTTACAGAACATGAACATCCAGGTGGAGGACATACGGATCCGTGCCATCCTTGCCAGCTACCGCAAGCGGGTGCCTGTCACAGAGGGTTATGTGGAGGTGAAAGACGCAGGGACCTGGAAGCAGGTCTGCGACAAGCACTGGACCATGAAAAATTCCCGAGTTGTCTGTGGCATGTTTGGATTTCCGAGTGAGAGGAAATACAACACCAACGTCTACAAGTAAGAGCAGAGCTTTGTATGAGACACAAGCATGTTTCTTTGAACACTTGGGGCCTTGTTCAAAAATGCAAATTGTCAAATGACACTGGAGACCTTGAGGTAGAAAAACCTCCAACTGCTTCATTCCTTCAGATCAGATTTTCCTTCTGTGTAAATATTTGAAATGTCAAGCATTTCCTTGTGCAGACAGGGGAGTCGTTTGATCTCACCGTTCTGGCTGAAGACCTGGTACAGTATCAGTTGTAGTATTTGATAGGTCCTATAGTAGGAGATGTGGACAGTCAGCGCAAGAAATCTTTTTTTCTTTCCAGCTGTAGAATAGTCATTTCCTTCACCAGGGAGAGGTTTAGGTTCCGTCTTGTGTGCAGGAGATGGATGTGAGCAAACTGATCAGACTCTTGCAGTAAAGCTATCAGCTGCAAGCAAATCTAACCGCTTACCCCATCCCTCTGCAGAAAACCAGCCATAGGAGCAGATCTGGTGTGTGCTGAAAGCTCCAACCAAGTAGTCTTGGAATAAAACGTGCCTTTGTTGTGCTTCATTGCCCAGGTTCCTCTTTCCTGCTACTGCATGCAATTCCTGGTCTCTCACCTCTCATGACATGTTTATCCATGTTTACCAACCTCTCTGGCTCTCACAGAGTCTCACCGCCCATGGTTCATGGGAGTCCAGCTGCCAAATCACCCCCCTAGAGCCGTCTGTCCAGGGGAGTATTTCCCAGTAAATCTCCCACTGTTGTTAACCCCAGTTCAGATCCTTTTGCACTGGCAATTCCTCAGGGTCCCAGGCTGGAAGAGCTGCCAGCCACCTCCAACTGTATGACTTGCTCTGCCAATTAAAGTATGAGGGGAGAAAAAATAGCGATCCATAGGGAGAATGTTGTGTCTCCCAGAGCTGTAAGCTGATCGGTTTAGGCTGCGTTTCCTGTTTCTTGAAAGCCAGGAGCTCTAGTCTTTTTTGTTGTCATTGCTTCAACTTGCATTTTGTCACCAGCCTTCATCACAGACGTGGGTTCTTCCTACACTGTTCCCTAGAAATAACACCCTAAAGTAGATGCAAAATAGTTTAAGTGAAATTCTGTCTTGTTCCTTTCCTACACTATGACCCATGGAGTGGGAAAGCGTCAACTGGTTAGGGGGAGAACTGAATTCTCCAGGCAGGAGTTGTGGTTTTCCTGCCTGCTCCTTTTGGCCTGTGCAATTGCTATTTCTGAAAGCTCCCTCCGGAACTGGCTGGCCACGTTTCATTTCTTTCATTAGCAAGATTGTGATCAATTGAAGAGGTCCTTGGGTTGGAATAGCGTAAAGCCACATAGCAGCACAAAGAATATAAAATAAATAACCCAAGTGGAATTCTGTTTTCAGGCTTCCCAGGGAGATGAGCAGTGAGTTAATAATTGCTACCAGGCAGACTCGTGTTTTGCCCTGGACACCAGTTAGAGGAGTGTTTGCTCCCATCAGTGCAGCATGTCTCCATCAAACTCAGCTCCGAGATTCCCATCCCCTGCATCAGAGCAGGCAGGCAGAATAAATTACCTCTAGTAAGACAAAGGAGATTTTTCCTGCTTCTCAGTTCTGGTGTTTCCAAGAAAAGCATTAACTTTAGCAGCTGGAGCCATCTGCCTTAAATAACAGGGTGCTTGGTAATTGTCCTGTCTCTTGCAATAGTACACGTAGAGACGGAAAAACTGAGGCACAGTTGTTCAGCATAGTTTTCGATGATGTTGAAAATCCCATTCACCAGAGCTGGAGTTATGAATATGCAGTGCTTACAAATACCAGGCTGCTACCGAGCAGACACATTGCTTGAGTAGCCTCAGTGCCCTAATACCTCCCTCATCCTTGCTTGTTTTCGGCAAGCAGTAACGGCTTGCTGGGCTGCGGCACCCACAGAAGGATGTTTTGGAAAATATGCTGAATATTATCCCAGGTTGGAAGATGGGATGTCATTTAATTGGAGGGAAGAGACTTGTAAAACTTCGTCAGCTAGACAGTTTAGTTTGGTTAGCACAGTTTAAAAAGCTGTGTGTTTTTTTTCTTGGGGCATCTGCCTTTGTGCTTTGTGTTACTGGTAGATGCATCATGTACAACCAGCATTGTTGGTAACCTTGCTGGTGAGGGAAACCTCCCAGTTCTGGGTTGGGAACTCCACAAGTGATCTTTGCTTTCATGATCAAGGTACTGGAATGACGACCACTGTAATCTGCTCTCTGCTTTGTCCCACACGCTTTCTGGTCGTGCTCTGTCTTGGAGAGGGAAGAGTTCATCTCTGGCTGGTCACTTGAACTAAACCTTCTCTCCATGTGAGTGTGAAGCCTCAGAAATGTTTTTCTCATTTCTCGAGCTTTGCCCTCCCTAATTCCTAAATACCATTCTCCCAAGAGCAGATCCTTTCCCGCTCCTGTTCCGCAGCTGGGAGACAGGCTGGAATTAGGTTTCTGCCCCCCTTCCCACGTGCCTGCCAGTCCCACTCCCCACAAACTACAGCTTTGCCTGCTGAGCTAGCTGATACTCTGCTCTGCTTCTGCACAATGGTGGGAGGTGAAATGATTTGCAGATGGATCTTGCTTGAAAGAAAACAACTTAGTTCATTGTTGTCCCAGTGCCAGGGTTTTATTCCTGAATGTAACTTAGACTCTGCAGTTGACAGCACGATTTATGTTAGGAAATGAAACAAATCTCAATGTTGTTTCCATGTTCTTGTTCATTCTTTAAAGTGATTTTATATAGGCACTGCTTGTTAATTCCTCTTCCCAACTCCTGCTCTGGTTGAGAAAGCAGAATAGAATTAAATGCATTTTGCTGATGGGGAGAGTAGAAGTTTGTGATTAGAGATGTCTAAAGCAGAGAGTGAGACCTGATGCCTTCTCGAGGCCTTACAGCTTGGGATGGAGGACTTCAGCAGTTCCAGGCTATTTTGTTCAATGTCAGGCTAAAAAGCATCTCCCAGTTTAACCAGTCTGCTCATACCATTATAAAGCTGGTCAGATGTGCGAGGCAGTTAATCACTTCTATGCTTGTAGTAGAAATCATCATGGTTTGGGTTTTTCCTAGCAAAGCCAAGATCTTGAGGGCTTTGGTAGTAGCTGGCAGGTCTGGCTTCTCTTCTGCCTCCCTGAGGCTGAAGGCAGCAAACTTGTTAACTTCAGTAAATGCTTGAGGAATTTGTTGAGTGTAGAAGTTGCTCTTAGCACCAGAAATGTATGCTCACACCCCTGAAGAGGAGTTATTCAGCTTCCATTCAGTGTGTTACAGGTGAATTTTCCCGGCACGTATGTGCGTAATGATTTGTTTTCTGCTCTCCTCGAGTGCTCTCTTGACACGTTCTTACATAGCAAGGTTGCTTTAGCTAAACCCTGAGCCACTTCCCACAGCCCTCAAGCTTAACCTGTGTCTTAGTTTAAAACTTATGTGATGAAGATCCATCTCTCCTCACCAGTATTAATGGTTTGGACTCCAACTTGACCTAGAATTAGTTAAACTCTCACAGCATGACTGTTCACTCACACCTCTGATCAGAGCAGCATTGCTCTTCGTTTATACCAAGGCCAGTGAGAGGTGGGTTGTACCCTTTCCGTGTCAAAAAGTAAGTAGCAAGAATGCCCTGAGTTTCTATCTGTAAAGATCATCTGTATTCTACTTCTTTTATATATATATATATATACACACACACACACAAACACATGTATATATATGTATATTTGGTCTGGGGAAACGAGGTGGGGCTTTCTCTGGCTGTTGCTCCCCAGCCTACTAAGGGCTGTTAATACCAACCAGATGTTAATGCCTCATGAAATTTCCAGGATGAGGTCATTGTTTGCTATTATAAGGCATCCCCATAATTACTTCTCTGAGACAGGCAGTGTTTCTTGTCTGCTTTGGAGTTCATGGAGCTCTCCGCACATGTCTGCGGAGGGCCCTCAGTGAAAATCGTCCTTCGGGTTCTCACTTCCATACTGAAAGGTCACAGACTGTGGAGGGGCGGTGGAGCAGAGCTGGCTCGTGCCAGGAGAGCGTGGAGCAGCCTCCGTGAACGCAGGTGGCTCCGGGTGCTCTCCGGTCTGCCCCATCGCTCCGCACTCCAAGAGAGCAGTTAACGTTCAGGTGGGACCTCAGCACTGAGCTCCAGCAGTCCAAGGGCAGAGGCTTTTGTGGCTTTTTGGTAGGCGCGTAGTATCCTGGGTAGCTTAATTAAAAGGAACAAAAATCTTCAAGGTTTGCTCCAAACTGAACCAGATTTTCGAACTGAGGAGTGCCTGGCACTTTCTGCCTGCATCCTCCCTGGTTTTAGTTTTTTATTTTTTAAATTTTTATTCCCCCTTCCTATTTCCCATCTGCTTTCTGTTGATTTGGGGTCCCTGACAGCTCTGGTTTGACAGACTTAGAGTTTGACAGCCAGCATTTTACCCACAGCACAGGCGGGTTGCCTGTCGCTGCTCCATCCTCTGTCCCTTCCAGCACAGCGTTTACTCCCCATCATGAGATGCAATTGCATCTCTATCTCCAGCCTGGCTGCGTTTGTCCCTAACCTCAACACAGATAAATTTGTTTTCAGAGAGGATTAGACAGTGGCCGTGAGCCGTATGAGGCCAGAGAACTGCTGAGCTTGTCAGCAAGGCTTAGGAGGCAGAAGGCGAGAAGATAGTCCCCTCAAGCATCTGAGACCGTGCAAATTAGCCCACGCAGGACCACCAAGGGCATCAGCTGGGAAAACCTTGTCCTGTCCAGTTTATTTTCAAACCAACAATCTCTGAAAGGCTGTTTGTCCCTTTACAGGCTCTCTGTCCTGCAGGGATGTGCTACAGTTAATCGGACTCGGTGCTCTTTCTCCCAGCAGGTTCCGCCCACCCTGCTATGCCATTTCTCACAGCTAATCCTTGGATGGCCGGGGCTGCATGGCAGCTCGTCCTGGAATAAGGAGCAGCACAGGAATCTCACAAAGCCACGTCAAGATCACAGCAGGGCGTTGGCTCCTCTGGGCCTTGACTTTTTTTTAACTCAACATCTAACATCTCCCTTTTGATAATGATCTGACCTATATTTTTATTTCATTGATTATTTTAGCTCCGATACGGTCATCTGATGGCCTTACAATGCAGTTAGGATGAAGCGGGATTACTTTCTTTTCTCAATTTATCACACATGCCCCTTCCCCCTTAGGAGTCTCTGGAGCAACTCCAAGCAAGTGCTACAGTTTGGGAGCAAGAAGCAGAAACTGCTGCCAATCTCCTCTGCTGTGAACATGTCATCAGGGGAATTGCTCTCGCGCTCGGAAATTGCTTTCAGGCTCACAGTTGTTAACACTGCAGCTTTGAAAGAAGCTGGAGAGCCGTGGCTTTTTCCCAGCCTGCCATCTTCTCCCAGCTGATAGGTGATGGGCCGCAAAGAAAACAGCTCGTTTACAGGAGAGGTCTTTTGGGGGTCTTTGAGATGACCTAGTTAGTCCCTAGTGATACCTTAACAGAGAGTCATTGTGTGTATGAATGGATCAGCCTTCAAATAATACTCTTCAATCCTCATTTTATTTCAGAGTGGGTTCCCCCCCCCCCAAATGTAGCTGCATCAGTGCAATTTTTATGGATTCCAAACTTTTATTTTCCTGTTCCCTTTTATTCCTTTAAGGATGTTTGCCAGCAGAAGGAAGCAGCATTACTGGGCTTACTCGATGGACTGCAGTGGGAATGAGGCTCATGTCTCCAGCTGCAAACTGGGCAATCACCTCAACGTGGACGCAGAGAAGAACGCAACGTGTGAGAATGGGATGCCCGCAGTAGTCAGCTGTGTCCCTGGACGCGCCTTTGCCCCCAGCAGCCACAGTGGCTTCCGAAAAGCCTTCAGGCAGGAGGTAAGCAGGGAGCAAACTCCAACCTGTCAAGTAGGAAAAGCCTGGGGGTAACAATTCACCACGTTATCAGCTGTAGGGCCTGAACGTGCGTATGCCCGTAGCCACAAACCAGCCTGTTGTGCAAATGCCCTCTCTTTGTATTCCTTTCTCACAAGCCCGACTGAGTTTCTGTCCTCACGAGTACGTAGTACCTTGCAGGTACTACAGGCTCAGAAGGATGGGAGGCTGGCTCGCTGCTGCGGTTGGCAAAGCTGCGAGCAAGTAGTAAGAAAATACATTTGTCACGTTTCTGTTTGAGCTGTTCTGTTCAAGCCAATTGAATGCATGCCCAGTTGCTGCCGGGCTTTGCTGTTTCACAGTCACTTAAATACTGCCGGGTTGTTTCTCCCGTGGAGGTACAAGGGTAGTAAGCTGGCATTTCCCCTACCCCTCTATCTTCTGCGAAGAAATGCCCTGAGAGACTGGGAAAACGTGGCTCACAGGAAAGGTTGGAATAGAAGTGTTTGTTTGGTCTAGCAAGGAGAGGGCTGTGTAGCGTAAAAATGCTAAGATATGCAAAAGGCTGTTATAAAATGACCCCGGAGTCAGTTATTCGCGGTATCAGTGGGGCAACTGAATGCGAAATAACAGCTTAACTTGCAGCAAGTGTGGTTTAGGTTGATGCTAATGGCAATTTTCCAGCTGTAAGGTATGTGCAGCATTAGGATACAGCGGTGATCTTGGGGTCTGGAGGCCCTTAGTGCTGGGTGAGAGGGTGTTTTTGCAGGGTGCCTTAGGTGCTTTGGATCTAGCCTATAGCCCTAGGCTGCAGCCTGCATCCCCCAGCCCTGCACCTCTGTGACTTTAGGAGTGGGCTTTCTCTTGGCACCTGAGAAGACCCTAGACCACAGCTCTGAACGCTGCTGTAGTGGGAACAGTGCAGTCCTGTCCCTTCTTCTGCATTTCTCTGCACGAGAGCTTGCAGGATCTAGGCCTCGAAGGTGAAGGGTCTTGTAAATCATTACTAATCTTCTGAGCCATGCACACTGCCAAGTAATTTCTTAAGCCTTTGTGTAGGCTTTGGATGTCCTTCATGTGACCCCAGCCTGGAGAACTGAATATGCTTCCAGTTTTAAAAGTTAAGGTTTTTTTGGTCTCAGACATTGCACAAATCACGTGGTGTTCCCATAGCTAAGGCTCAGCTCCCACCGCAACACCACATCTGTCGGGTGCAGCAGCAATTGGCAGGTCTCTGCTTGGTACTGGGGAAAGCTGTAAGCGACCTATTGTCAATGACTGATAGAAATATAAGAATAGAAATTAATGGAACAGGACCTGCCACTCAGCTGTGTATTTCTGACTGCGATCTGTCAGATCACTTATTCTGCTAGTCGTAACTGCAGCGGACAGATAGGGTGTACATGGCTTGAGTTCCATGTTGGTGGTCTTGGTTAACCAGGACCCCCGTCTGGAGATCTTTACAGCAAACGAATCCATAGCGGCTGATCCACAGGCAGCAAGTGGAGGAGAGCAGTGTGCTAGCTGGGTCGGCGCAATTCCCAAGGCTCCTATAAGGCTCCCAAGAGATGTGGTGTGACTGCTGGGTGGTTGCATGTCCAGCCACCCCTGTGTGCAGCCGCACTGCTCTGCTGCAGAACTGCTCGTGTGAAAAAGGCTTCTAAATCCAAGCACTAAACCTGCAGAGAATAAGATATGTCTCTGTTCTCTGCCCACGTACAGGGATGTAAGAAACATGTCTATGCATACCATAAGTCTTAGAAGGTAAAGATGTCCTTTCATCCAGCACTCTTAGCCTTTTGTATTATTTGGTGGTTGTTTTAAGGTGCCTCAGGGAATGGTTTTTAGGCCACAACTTACCTGCAGTTACAGTTGTAAATAAGAGCCTCAAAGGAAGGATGCTGCTTTGTTCCGAGGCAGTGGTAACACCACTTCTGTCTGTGTCTTCCAGCAACCCCTGGTGAGGCTGAAAGGAGGAGCCAACACTGGCGAAGGACGAGTTGAGGTGCTGAAAAACGGGGAGTGGGGAACGGTTTGTGACGATAACTGGAACCTGGTGTCGGCCAGCGTGGTCTGCCGAGAGCTGGGCTTCGGCAGCGCCAAGGAAGCAATAACGGGCGCAAGGCTCGGACAAGGTAAGAGCAGCAAGAGCTCCAGGGACCGTTTGTGCCTTGTCCACCTCTGAGAACCTTTTCATGATTCAGGGCAGAACGTATTTTTACTGGGATGTTTGGTTTGGGGACCAGGAATTTATTCTCTATACTTAATAAGTCTCTTGAGTCCAGGAGCTTGAGGCTGAACTGGTGTATGTGACTTAAAAAGATATTCAAGATTCCTTGAAAGAAGCCTGGTGATGATGAGTTTAACCTTTCCCTCAGACAGCTGTTCCAGTAATTACTTCTTCGTTATCACGTCCATTGCTCTCCAGTTCTCCTTACGAGTTTGCTAGATTCACATCATGGTGTAATGCATTACTAGAAGGTTCCTGGCAAAACGACTCCTGGATCTAGACTTCAAACACTCTCCAATTTAAGACCAGAACGTTAATTTAGCCCATTATAAATAGAAGGGCATTTGAACAGTTCAGAGCCAGGTTTGGGTTTGGATTTCCTGTATTTGGGAGTTGGTTTAAATCCCAAACTGTGGTAAACAGTAACTCAAAGCCTAACGTACGCCCTCTCAAACCACCTTCTGATTCACATGCCTTGCTCCCATAGTGTAAACCCAAAGAAAATGACACCAAACCAAACCCTTTATTATGAGACTAGATGAATGGAGGAAATTTCTTCAACCCAACATGGCTTGAGAAGGGGAGGAAAAGTAACAACACGTGTAAAGCACAGTGGTGGTGTCCAGAATCTGGAAAGCTTTAAAATGTGACCTGTCCATTGGATTTGCCAAAAAAAATCTTGCGGTGAGATGCAGGGAGCTGCTGATGAGCTTAGCTGCATCTAGGAAACAGCAGCATCACGATGGGGGGGAAGCGGCTGCCACGTGAAGGAGGAGAACGTGCCGTTCCCTGCCACCTCCCGCAGCCGCAGTCTGGAAACTCTCAGCAGCAGCTGCCGATTCCCACACGTTTTCTTTTCTTTTAACGTTAAACACTGGCAATCAATCGGCGCACCCTGTCAAAAACTGTCCTGGGGGATGACAGCAGCCAGATCGTCATCTTGTGGTAGGAAAAGCAGCTCTCTTGGCCCAAACTCACCTCCATGCTCCCGTCGCACAGGGCAGCCTCACAGCTGTTAAACTGTGTCCATGTGCGTGTTGATGCTTTGCTTTGTTACAGCTGCATCTCGGTGAATTTGTGTGTTCAAAGACTAATTTGAAAGACTGGTCTCATCATTGCTGTTGTGGAGATGTAGTTTCACAAGGTAAAACACATAAAGATGGGCTACGTGTTAAATCAGTGTGCGGGGTCTAGGAGTCCCAGTTAAGACAGTGACCTGTGGGAGATGAGTGCCTACCACAAAGAGTTAGGGTATGGAGAAGATGATTTATTCTGCCTTTGTAGATGGGCAGCTGAGACCCTAATTAAATAATTCACCTTTATTCACACAAGAATTGTCTGAAAGGAAGATGCTGAGCCCAGAGCTCCTGAATGCGTTGTCCACTGCAGCGTCCTTGGAGGGAGAACATAGAATCAATCCACAAGCAGTAGGTGAATGTATACGGTAGATATACAGTCCTAATCCTGTTCTTTTGCTAAATGGAATGGCATGGGAGGAAATATGATTTTTATCACCATATTTCAGCGCATACAGCAATGCAGCTTGGCTACATTTCAGTGCCCATGACAGCAGTACTTACTGCCTCCACGTATCAAAGAATTTCCCCGAGAAGAGCAAATGCGCCGAGGTTACATGGATCAGCGCCGTGGCCCTGCCCTCTTGCTTGGTCACTTCATTGGTATGACTTTGTCGGGCTGTTTCAGTGGAGAATGTGGGACCGGATCCATCCTGCATTCTTGGTGCATCACCCTTCAATTCTGGTCAGCACCAAGGCATTCCTCCTATTCCAACTGTTCAGCAGCTTGCAAAATGCCTAGATCAGTGTCACCATTTCCAGATGTAGACCACAAGCAAGATTTTAATAAGAGAGAAGCAAAAAAGGCTAGAAACGCATTCCCCACCAGCCTCGGTCTGCTCCCACGTTGTACAGATCTTGTGTGAGGAGGGGATACAGGGCTGGCTGGAGTACTAAGGTGCGAAAGGTGGCCAGAGCCAAATTAATTCTGTGGGTGAGATTGAACCCAATACATTTACATCTCTGCCTTTGTTGTTCTTCCTGCTGTTGTCAGAAGAAGGCTACAGTACGTCTGGGGTACGTCCTGACTCATTCCATCATGCAATTGCGAAAATATGCTCAAGAGATACTTTTTTCCCCTTTTTTTCTGTTTTCCCTGTGCCTCAGCAGAAGTCTGAGGAGGTGAGGGGTTCACCAGACAAGATCATTAAACTGTCACCCACGGTTAGGTCTCTGAGTCAGAGGTGTGCTGGCTGCCACATAGAGTTAGAAAGGTTCCAGATGGCAGCAGGAAGAGGTTTTTAAGCAAAAGGATCCCACCTACTGTTAACAAACCAATTACCTTTTCCTGCCTTCCAGAGTCAGCTCTTTGCTTTGAACTAAAAGGAGCAAGCTCAAAGTTGGGTAAAATTTTCCTTTCCAGAGGAGTGAGCAAAAGAGGGTTTGTGGTGAGGCAGCGCGTGCTGGGAGCTGCTGGTCGGAGCCCAGTTGGCAGTTCTGCCACTGTCTAACTTTGGGCATTTTTGTCCTCTCTGGGTTCGGATGAAGGAACGGAGCCAGCAGCCAGGATGTCATTTCCATGGTCCGATCTCTGCTGATGTGAATGCTTTGAGACAGGTACCGCTCTCTGGCTCTGCGGAGCCCTCATCGCTTCTGCTACGATGAGAATAGCGTTGCAGGAATGAAGAATCAACAGTTGCTGTCAGAAATAGTAAGAAAACAGTTGCTTTTCTATCTCTGGTACCCAGATGGGGCCAGCCAGGCCTCCAGCAGCCTACTGCTGTGTGCCGTGCACCCCAACAAAGGGAACTCCCCACTGAATGCTGATTCCTAAATCTGGTGTGGGTCAACCTCTTCCAGCTGGTGGAAAGAGCTGGGGAAGGGTATCACTGGGTGGATGCTGCTTTCTTGGAAATGTCTTCTGTGGCTTTTGCCTTTCATCGCCACCGTCATCGTGGTGACTGGCAGTGGGCATGCCTGCGGCACAGGCTGAGGGCTGCAGTGAGGCAGCACAGCATCTGCCAGCTTTTTGATTGCGCTGAGTCCAGAGAGAGCATGTTGACAGCAAAGTTCAGGAGTGTTTTCGTTCTTAGCCTCCCATCTCCGAAAGCTTCCTAGAAACTGCTGGAGACCAGAGGTTCTACATCTGCTACTTGCAGGAATCTCCTGTCAAAGCTATCCGGTGTGTTTCCATCAGTAATTACTCATGGATTATATGGGCTCCAGGAAAGACTCCAGTTGTTCTTCTGTAATGAAGATCATCTGCTGGAACCTGATTTGCGTGTCCCTGCCAAAACTTCTTTCTAACCAGCTTTGGGCTCAGTTTGGAAACTGGACCTGAGAGCTTTACAGGCGGGATTTTTGCCTTCTCATATGTGTGTCTCCTCTTGCTGTGTCTCTTTGGTAGAAGGGACAATTCTTTGCTGCCACTTGTCCAGGGAGGAACCAAATCATACAGCTTGGCTGCCAACACCTTGAGACCATCCTCTGCGGTAGGAAACGGTGTTCACTCTCTTGTTTCCATCGGTGATGTTGGAGTCTGTACCTGCCCAAAGTGTTTCACTGACATCTCGCACATCCCTGTGGTGTTACATTTTGCTGTCCCGGCAAACGTGTCTATGTCCCGTTTAAATGTCAGGGCTTGATTGGGAGCAGATTCCAGCATATAGACCCAGCCAAAAGGTCATAATTTGTGAATTCCTCTAGCTGAAGTTTGTAAATTATGTAACAATGGAAACTTGGCTTTTTCTGTGGTGCTCGAGTCCCAGAGACTACTGGAAAGAATTTAATGGTAAAATTGTCAATAATAATCTTGCAGCTTTTTGTTTTATTTTTACAAGAAATCGCTGGAATTTTTTTCAGGATTACCGGGTTTTGAATGCTAGAGGCTAGCGTGATGTCTGCAATGTATTAATAAACTGTTATGGGATATTTCTTCACTGCACAGTAGTGTGGGCAGAAGGTAAGAACTCTCTTCTCTTTTCCTCCTTGTCTTCCCCAAGGCATGGGTCCAATTCATCTGAACGAAATTGACTGTACGGGCTTTGAAAAATCAGTCACGGACTGCAAGTTCAACATGGAGTCCCAGGGCTGTAACCATGAAGAAGATGCTGCTGTGAGGTGCAACGTTCCAGCGATGGGTTTCCAGAATCAGGTGAGAAGCCGAGTGATCCGGATGCGAGTGAGCGTGGCAGGGTGCGTTCATCCGGGAGCATCGTCTGCCCTCCCTTGCAGTGCAGGGCATCTGGGTAGGAATCATTTCACCGAAGCCGTGCCTGTTCAATTTAGGTTTAAACATCTGTGTTGCATTAGACAGGAGGGTGAATAAGGATGATGTTCCCTTTTTGTACTGAGCTTTGAGCTCCTCCAAGCACAACGGGAGCTTATAAATGGGTGAAGTGTTACTTCAGCTGCAACCTGTGCGGTCCCGTGGCCTCCTCAGTCCGGTACCTGTCCCTGTTGTGCTGGGATCTTGGTTGGGTCTCGTGACAGCGGTACCTGGGTGGCTGCTGGCACAGGTGCCGCTGTCATCTTTGCCGCGTGGGGCTTAAAAACTTTAACCACAAGCCTTGAGAAGACCTTGAGCCCGACTGTTGCATTTTCCCTATAAAGTTTGCTATGACGTTCAGTGACGTATGAGTTTTTATGCTCTGCAGCTGCGTCTGAGCGGCGGCCGCAACCCGTACGAGGGCCGGGTGGAGGTCCTGGCAGAGCGCAACGGCACGCTGAAGTGGGGCACCGTCTGCAGCGAGAACTGGAGCACCGTGGAGGCCATGGTGGTGTGTCGGCAGCTGGGCCTGGGGTTTGCCAGCCATGCCTTCCAGGTGAGTCCCCGTGCCCTCCCCTGCGTGTGTGTGGTTGGGGAGGGGCTACTGGAGGAGGGGGAAGGCTTATTAAAAAAAAAAAACCAACACAAAACCAAACCATGGCATTCAGCTGTAAGGCATTAGCTGGAGAGACCCCGAAGGTTAAACCTCGTTGCACAACAGCCATTGGGGGAAATGCAGAGCAGAAGGAGCTCTCTGGGCAGAGCTGCTGTTTTCATACTGCTCCAGGCTCAGATTTCCTGGGAAGCCTGACTCCCTGAGCCCTGGTTGGGCTGGTGGTTACATGCAGTTTCTTGTCCCTCCTGGGGTCAGTGGGGAGCTGAACTCCTCAGGCCGACTGAAGTGTGGAAGCCAAGTTTAACCTGGTGTCAAATCACTTGAAAACAATTTGATTTTGCTCCTGTAGTTACTTCTCAGCGCAGTGTGTACACTAGCGTGTGATGGAGCTGTATGCATTTCTTGCCCCTCCAATGACAAAACCTCTAAACCCTCCCTGCTCACACATGACTGAGAACGGCACTTAATAAAGGGATAAAAGTCACCAACTAACAAGCTTGGGATAACCACAACGGAATAAAGTGTTCTTTCCCAGCGAAGCTCTTTGGCGCAGTGAATAGCAGCCTGCTGCGCTGGCTGGAGGAAACTGTAAGAGCTTGGAAGGAGGGAGGGCAACAGCTTCCCACCCAGTTCCCGGATGGATAAATGGCATCGGGTGTAAGTGGCTGGTCTCCCAATAACTCTGGTGCAAGATACTCTTCTGTACTGATAACATCCCTCGAGGATCACAAGGTAAAAGAGAGGCAGGCAGATCTGGGTGTAATGGTAGATTTTTGAAAGGAAATAAATAACCTCTGGGCCTTCATTGCAGTTCCCAGACACTGGGAAAGTGGGGATTGAGGCTCCTAAAATAAACTGATTTCTCATGAGGACAAAGTAATCCCCTGCCAGAGCTTGTTGTCTTGCTGCACTCTGGAAATGCAGCCCCTCTGAGGCATTTCAACCGAGAATCAAAAATTGCGGCAGCTTTGGGGAAGCTTAGATTCAAACGGCCACTGAATAAATAAACTTAATGTGTGTTTATATAGATGGAAACCCACATACAGAAAACAGCCTTAGATCAGTTCTGGAAGGAAAACTGTTTTCCCCAAACAATTTCCGGAAATGGAAAACTTGGGCAAACAAGTAAAATGTGGTTGCAGAGAGTGGAGGCTGTCCCCGTTCTCCAAGCTCGGGGTCCAGTTGGCTGCACTGTCCTTCCGTGCCGCATCTGGCCCGCTCGGCATTCAGACACAGCCGGCTCTGCTGCGCCGCAGGGATAAACCCAGTGAGAATTAGCATCTCTGCCCGCTGCCTGCTGGTTTTGTGCTGGGAGGAACAATAAGGCCCAGAAATGACTTAATAGCTTCAGCATCCTTGGGGCTGGTTGTGAGACTGTAGGCAGAAGTGGAGCGTTAAAACTCGACCTGGGGAGCATAGTCCTGCAATGAGTTTGTCTTTAAGGAGTGACTAAGCCGGAGGCCAGGAGGACAGGCTGGGCTTGTGGGCAGGCAAATTCCAGCCAATTTAACTGGGATCTGCAGGTCCCCGAGGGCCGTGCTGGGGTCGGATGCCTAAGAGGCAGAAGGCTGGAGCTGCCCGTGCTGCTGTTGCAGCAATCCCACCCTGCAAGCTGGTTCCTCCAGCTGATTTGCCTGTGCAGCTGCCAAGCAGAGCGCAAGAGCTGAGGATAGCCACGTACCTTGAACGCTGGCCTTTCCAGCTGCCTGGCTCTATTGACATAGCCCTGAGAGTCCAGCAAGAAACAAGACATTTTTTCCTTTAGCTGAGACTGCTGGTATTTAGAACAGAAAAGGCCCTTATGCGTATCCCGGCTGCACCAGCTACATGAGCATAAAGCTACACTGTGTAGAACAGGGCAGCCCTGTGTGCGTGTGTGCAAAAAGTGTTGCTAACAGGGTTAACAAACAGCCTGCTGCAATGGAAGCAATGGTACAGATGGGTTTTCTTTTCCTGGAAACGTGCTCCCAGTTTTGACACTAACAGATCTGATTTCTTTTCTTCCTTCCTTCTTCTCTCCTCTTCCCCCAAGCTTTGCAGTTGCAGCTTCATCGGGGTTTAGTTTTGTGAGCGGTGTTACGTTGTGCGTTAATTTTGTCATTGCCACAAGTTTTGTAAAGCTGGGGGATGAAGACGAGTAGTGAGGAGGGTTTTGAACATGTGTGAATCCCCCTTCAGAACCAAGACATGCAGACCCCTGGGTTAGCAGACCCTGTTTATCCCGCTACTCCTCAAATGCCTTGTTTCCACTGGCATTTCCAGCGTGGCTGTTAGTTCTGCCTCCCCTCCTTTGCAAGCAGGCACTCTGGCATTGCTTGTGGCCCTCTCGAGTGCACAGATGTCACGAGAGAGATGTGGTTTAATTGCTGGGCATCCCTCCCAAAGGCACAGCCTAGATGACTTGAAACAGCCTGAGGATGAATTTGTCAGCTGGATGGGCAGAGCAGGGTGGAAAAGTGAGTTTACAGCTGGATTAAAAACAAGGAGAGATTTAAACCAGCTTGTAAACAAGGAGAGAGATTTGCTTAACACTGGTCAGATGTTCAGGGCAGGAAAGGTGGGACTGGGATTAAAATCCAAGGTGGGGCTGGGATTAAAACCCAAGGTGACCACCCTTCTGCTTAAACAGACTTGGGCTCATTCCCGGAGTTGCTCTGGCATCCTTTGGGAAGAGCTGTCTCTGCGATAGTGTTGGCTCTTGTGTTGATCTTCCCTGGGGGAGAACACAAGTTACAGGGGGATGAACATTCCTCCGGCAGTCCACTGAACACTGAAGAACGTGTGAAATGCCCTTTTCTGCCTTTCTGCCCAGGAAACCTGGTACTGGCACGGAGACATCAGCGCTGACAACGTAGTCATGAGCGGTGTCAAGTGTTCGGGGACTGAGATGTCCCTGGCCCACTGTCGTCACGACGGAGCCGATGTCTCCTGTCCCAGAGGCGGCGGTCGTTTTGGAGCTGGTGTGTCCTGCTCGGAGAGTGAGTAACTCAGGTTTTATTTCATTTTGGTGTAAGTGTTTACCCTGAGAAATGGGGTGGCCTTGGACATGTCAAAACAGTGGCAAATCGCTGCTGATGGGCCTGAGAAATACAGTGCAAGGAAGGGGCTGGCCTCTGTTTCTGGCAGACCCTTTTTTGAGCAGCCCATCAGTTCATTTCAAACCTTCCTGCCCTCCTGCCAGCTGCCCCTGACCTGGTGCTCAACGCTGAGCTGGTGGAGCAGACGGCCTACCTGGAGGACCGCCCCATGTTCATGCTGCAGTGCGCGCTGGAGGAGAACTGCCTGGCCAGCTCGGCCGTCAACACCTCCGTCACTTCTGGGTACCGGCGCCTGCTGCGCTTCTCCTCCCAGATCCACAACAACGGGCAGTCCGACTTCCGCCCCAAAAACGGCCGCCACGCCTGGGTCTGGCACGACTGTCACCGGTGAGTGTCACAAAGACGATGTTACGCGGTCGGTGCCTCCTTCCATCCCTTTGTGCTGCCCACGGGGGAAATGTTTTGCTGTGGGAGTACAGCACTGAAATACTGGAGCTGGGGTGTGTGTTAGGGCAGCTGTGATCCCCTGAGAGCAGAGAACCCGGCTCCTTACGGCAGAAATTACAGTGAAGAGCTGCTGTGCGAACAAGACGGGTGTAGAGCTCTCGCTGGGAGAGATGTATGTGCAAGGGCAGCCTGTACCTGGCGGCATGCGTATGTGCAGACGGGAGGCAGCGTGTGCCGATGTACACACTGCGGGCAGAAGGTGCAAGCTGTCTCAGCTACTTCCCTCACCTGGGAAAGGACTCAAGAACCCGCTGTAATTCTGCATTTTTTTTGTCTGCAGCTCGACTCCCCTTAAACTGTGTACAGCTGGGAGATTGGTTTGTGCCTGTTTTTGACAAACAGTGAATGCACCCCCATAAATGCATCATTTTTCAGGGAGAAGTTGATAGTTTCAGCCAAAGTAAACCAGGGGGAGGAAAAGGAGCTGGAATCAAGCCGTCCAGAGGCTTTGCTTCTGAAATGATGGCTTGTTACAAGGTTGACTTTCTCTAATTTAGGGTAAAAGGGAGTGTGCGGCTCTTGTCCTGTCACTGTTGTAAGATTTTTTGCTTTGTGAAGACATTAGGGCAGTAAATTCTCAAATCTGAGTCCTTTTTAGCCTAAGCAGCGCGAGCGAGGGGAGATGCGTAGGCAGCGCAGCATCAGCGTCGCAGCACTGGTAGTTGGAAGCTTCACATCGTGGTGTGGGGCAAACATTGGCCACTTACCCTGCAGACAGGTTGGTTTGGAAGGTTTGAAGTCAGAGGCACGAGCAGAGCTAAAACCTCGGCAGCACGGACCCAAAGGTAATAGGAACTGGTGCGTTCAAGGGAGGAGGAAACCCAGACCGGTGCGGTGCGAGGATTTGCCTTACTGGCCCCGTTGGGAAGGGGCCGGGGGAATATGTGGGGACCGCACGGCTTCGAGCATGTCGCAGGCTGGTTTAAAAGGAGGGACTCTGTCCGCGAGGTGAGACTGGGAAAGCATCGGGAAGGGGCCGAGAGCCATCTGCGTGCTTTAAACTGGATTCTGTTTATCCAGAGGAGGATGAACTCGATTCCTCTTCAGTCTTTCCAGTCTGTAAACACCAGAATGTAAACACCTCTTTGAATGATTCAGACATATTTCAGAAACTGAGTCAGACTTGAGAACCTCAAACTTTTATCGGAGGCAGCCAAATTAGACAGCCTCAAAGTCAACAGCTCAGCCACTGCAGAAAGCCTCTTCTTTCCTCGCTGCCGCCCTCCGTCACTGGGCGCTTCTGTTTAGCTGGCTTTTGATCTGGAAGTAGAACAAAAATGGGAAAGACCTGTAGCAGGGCGTGAAAAGTGATTAACTTCTGGCAGGTGGCAATTTATGGGTTGGTTTTTTTGGCTAGGGGAAGGGCCAGAGAAGGTAAGAAATAATCCATTCTCCAGAGGGAAAATTTCCTCCCATTCCCTCCTTGCTCCCCCTTTATCTGTAAATTTGTGTGCAGAGTGCTGCTGCAATAATGGTGGTTGGAAGTTTTTAAGCCATGATTATTTTTACAGCTGGAAAGGAGAGGATTTCTGCTTTTTTTTTTTTTTTTTTTTTTTTTTTTTTTTTCCCAAACTTCTAAGCCATGGCTTTTGAATTAGGGCCTGTCTGTGCAGGGTTGAGCTACACAGACGGGCTCTGGTGTGTCTCAGCGCAGTGCTCCCGTAGCGGGGGAGGCATGGGGCGATTTAAGGACCCGCTCCGCTCTCAGCACCCGCAGCTGCTCTCCTGTCCCCGCAACGTGCTCACGCTGTGGGTTTGCTCCCGATTCCAAGGCTGGGATCAAATTCAACGTGTTGCATCAGCATGACCGCATTTATGTGCCCAGCCCTGACCACGTGGAGCACACAACTGCGTTTTAATCGGGTGCTGCCATCTGCTTCCTGCTCTGCAAGTCCCAGGGACTTCAACTGGACTGATGCACAGGCTTAATTTTTTTGCTGAACCAGCAGTGTGGCATAGAAAAGGTGGATGTTCTCAAGTTCAACATCACGCAAACCCTGCCGTGGTCTAACTGTTGCTAGTTAGGGGTCTACAGCGCAGATTGCCTGCTCTCTCTGAACTGTTGCTGGAAGGTTCCTGGTAGCAGCCAGCCCAGGCTGAGTTGACACTAACACTTCGCCATTTAAAATCATGAAAGGAATCGTGTGCGAACCCAGCTGTCAGGTTGTTTAGATCTGAGTGGAGCGAGTGCTGAGAGAAGCTGGTTCCATCTGTTGTTAGTTTTTTGCCAATAAATTTGCATTCTGCTTCTTAAAACTTAACTAAATAAAGATAGCCAGGTTGCTGGCCGGGGTGCATCCAGCTCTGTTTGCAGCCTCTTGTGAAGGAGCAGGTGAAATATTTCTTGTTCTAGTAAATCGCAGGGCCCCTAGAAATGACAACCAGGCTGTTCCTGGCTTTGATTTATTTTTTTTTCCCCTTTCCTTGCCATTATAAAACATGGTGTGATCCTGTGAAGGCTGGGGCAAGACTCTCCCCTGGAACAGCTTTAGCACTTGACATGCAAACAAATATCCAGGCCAGGAGCCAGCACGCAGGCGCAGGGCGATGGTGTCATGCAGGATTATGCCCAAGGGGGTATTTCCTGGCTGTGGTTTCTCTCGCTTTTCCCCCTGAAGCGCCGCTTGGTCTGTAGCGCTTCACGTGTTGTCGTGTATTTACCCCCGTGGCCGAGGGAGGTGAAATGCCTGGCCCTGGGGATGCAACAGCCCAGTATCAAGTCTGGGCTGCTGGCACCCAAGTCATCGTGCCCTAGCCATGGGAGCACCTCTGCTGGAGCAGACCATGCAGCCCTTTGGACCGGGTAATTAGAGGGGTATCTGTTTTTAAAGATAATTCTACCTGTCCGTGCCCTGCAGGCATTACCACAGCATGGAGGTTTTTACCCACTATGATCTACTGAACCTCAACGGAACCAAGGTGGCTGAAGGACACAAAGCCAGTTTCTGCCTGGAAGACACGGAATGCGAAGCAGGTATTTTTGCCAGAGCCCTTTGTGCTGGGAATTTACTGCTGCCCCATTACAAATGATGGGATCCAAAGATGCTGTCAAATTCCTGAGCAGGGCTAGGACATGGCTCGAAGGAGCCAGAAACCAGTCCTGAAGTGTGTATGCATGGAGCGGGCTCTACAGGTATAAGAGAATCCCCCAAGGCCCCATATGCCGAGGTTCTCAGACCTCAGCTCCTTACAGCCATACTCTGAGCTGTTCTGAAAACCTGACTGTGCATTTTCAGATTCCTGTAAAGCGAGAAATTCCAAAAAGCGTCTCTGGGTGATGAGGTGGCAGCTCCTCCCAGGCAGTTAAGCAGTACGTGTATGTCAGTGCAAGACACTGTGGTATTAAATCTCATCCAAAACGCTGTGCCTGTAGCTTCTCGCTATCTATGGGACTTGGAGAACAACTAACCCTTCGTCTGACGTGTCTGAGGGGGGGAAATTCCCAGCCCGCCTTGCTGTGAACGTAACACTTTGTGCCTTTAACTCTTCTCATTTAGATGTGCAAAAACAGTATGAATGTGCCAATTTTGGTGAACAGGGAATCACAGTGGGATGCTGGGATGTGTACCGTCATGACATCGACTGCCAGTGGATCGATATTACTGATGTCCCACCAGGCGATTACCTCTTCCAGGTATGGCAGAAAAAGAGGGTTTGAGACACTGCTGTTGCTTGTATCTAATCTGTTAGGGATGTAACCAACTGGTTTATTTGTACATCTCCTACGGTACCATAAACTTCCGATTACAACGGAGTTATATTCCCAGGATACCTAAAAGAGAAAGAATTACCCAACAGGACAAAGTGTTACCAGATCACATACTTCTCCAAGGGAAAAATCAGGGCCAATGGCCACAGCTTAGAGCTGATAGTCTTAAGAAATCCACGCCCAGCTAATGCCTGATAGTCCCACACAATCCACGTGCAGCTAACGTTGTTAACGCACCATGTTACGTGTCACATTATATATATATGTGTATATATACGCACAGCATCCCACTGTTGTCTTGTACTAAGCTTTTGAGCCGTTTGTAAGCAATACTTGCCTCATCTGGGGATTAAACACAGCGCTATTCTTGTGGTGTTTGCACGAGGACTGCGCCCACAGTCTGGTCTGTGCTAGTGGGTGGAGCGGGGGGGATTCTTTGGTTCTAAAAACAGCCACTTAAACGGGAGAGGAGGGAAGAATAATTATTTTTGTCTGCGCTGCTGTCCTGTGAAATGTAGAGAAAGGTGTTTGAGGGTCTGTCTTGGTGCATGGGGGAAGGTGTGATCTTGATCTGGCTTTAATCAAGTTGTCTGTTGCAGTTTTTTTTAACTATTACGGTGTAATGAAAAAGCTGATTCTGTCTCAATCTGATTAGTAAATGCCATATCCAGTCCACCTTTAGGTAACTTTATGCTGTTTCTCCATCACTCCCTAGGTTGTCATCAACCCAAACTATGAAGTTGCTGAATCCGATTATTCAAATAACGTGATGAAATGCAGGAGCCGGTACGACGGGCAGCGCATCTGGATGTACAACTGCCACATAGGTGAGAGTGACTTCTGCAGGGGCAAATTTAGTGGCCGCTGTGCGTAGATCAGACTGCACCGCTGACTGCTCACTAGGAATTCTGTGCTTCTGGTGCAACATGCTTACATGCTGTTTTGGAAAGACGAGATACTCGCCCCAAACTGTACCCTGGTGCTATTTGGACAGTCTGTGGCAAAGGCAGACACCAATGTGTCTCTGCTACAGGGTCAAGCTGCTCCAGGTTGCAAAGAGTAAGATTTGGATGTGGGTGGGATGATGTGTTACTACTTGGTGCTGCGTTGTGCCTGTTAGTGGAGCACCAAGCACAGCGCTGGTAAAATGGCCCTCAGGCGCAGGAGAACGGGTAAGGGATGTTCCAGCTGTGTATCCCTTCTGCAAAGAATTCGGCATTTTTCCTTCCCAAGCTTGTCAGGCATAAGGAACTGTTTGGAGGGCCTGAGTAGGTCCAGGCAAACAACTACACCTCCTTCCCAGAATTATTACCAACCTGAGACTGATCTCTTCAGATGACAAAGCTTCTGTTTTCTTGAAAAACAAACAAGAATAGTGATGGGTGAAGCACGGTGCTCTGCTATCCCTTGAATGTGAGGGAAAACTGTGCATTTTCTTTAATAGGTGTAAAATGTTCACTTGTAATTTTTTTTTTTTTGTCTTGGAAATATCGAAGCCAAACTAGTTTAAAAATGCATTAATGGTCAATTGTCAAGACCTTTTTAAAACAGAATTAAACTGGGGGCTTTGTAAGATAAACTGTTTTTAACAGAGAAAACGAACAGCAACTGCCTGCCAACCTCCAAATAAAACCAGTGGTGAAGACAATTTCCACAGCTGGCTGAAGTTCTTCAAGGCATGTTTTTCCTGAAAAAATTCCATGTAACCACTGATATTTTTCTCATTAATTTGTTGGGGTTTTTTTAAGAAAATACTTCTCATGTGTCATGCTTCAGATTGCGACCTAGTTCAGAAAAGCCAAACCCACTTCATTTGGATGAGCAGGCACTTAAGGGCTGAATGGACTCTCCAGCTGAGCTTGAAACTATTTTATTTTTAAATGGCTTTAGCTTTCATTGTCTCTCAACTAGCAAAAAGTAAGGGCATGGTCCTACTTCAGAAGAGTAAACAGAACCCACTTACCATCAGCCTCAAGGAGACCATGTCGCAGGTCCTGCTAGCCATCACCTGATTATTTTTTTTTTTTAAAGCTGTGAAATTGAGGGTAGTTTGTAATCTAGTCTTCCAAATACATAAAAGACTAGATCCAGTACTCCTGGGGCCTCTTGGCTGTTCCAGTTATGGCAAAATTTAATTAATACTTAAATTAATTAGCCTAGGAACATCTTTGCTCTTCTAGTACTTGCTTTGAGCCCTTCATTTTCACAGCATCTCTTGCAGATTACCTCTTGCTCTGCCTTGTGTTGCAAGGTGCCTTTGCTACCTCCTGCGTAACCCTGAGCTCTTTCTGTCAACTCCCCAGGTGGCTCCTTCAGTGAGGAAACAGAACAGAAGTTTGATCACTTCAGCGGACTCACAAATAACAAGGTGTCCACCCGATAGAACGGCGTCGCCTCCCACCCCACTATTTAAAGAAGCGAGGTTTCCTGCTTCAGTGATTTTTTTTTTTTTCCCTAACCACTGCACAAAAAAGAAAATCAAGCAAACAATCAAACTCTAAATTAGCAAGGTAAATTATTTTCTAAAGATGCCTTCCTTCCCAGTTTAGGTGCTCAGACCACCATATGTCTCTTGTAACTCCAGTCCCTCCAAGCGAGGTAGGGAGGAGGAGCAGGTTTTTAAATGCTACTTGGCTCCGCACCTTCACCATTCCAACCTTCTCCACAAAGATTTCTCCACTTTTTGCAGCACCATCCTTATTCACAGACATAGGTCCTGGCTGCAGCGAGCACACTTTGCCTTTGGGTACCAACAACCTAAATATGTCTTTACCGTTCTTTCCTTCAAGGCATTAATCTTGGTATCTTTAAGCTCTTTAACTCAAGCTTGAAATGCACCATTGATGCAAACGCCTCCATTTGTGACGCTGCTTCTTGAACACAGCTAATCCTCAGTACTGCCATGTCATTACTCCAGTGTAGCAAAGAAATACAGGAAAGGAGGGAAAAAAAAAAATCGGAGCAGCTTTTTCTGCGCAGAACAGTATAAAGCATAATTTAATACTTCAGTGAAACTCTTGTATTCAACAATCAACTCCCAGCACAATCTCTTAAGCGGAGCAGCTAATGCAGAACTGTTTTCTCCAAGTGCATCAGGGCTCCGTGAAGCTGCACCTCCCTTGTAACAGCTAGAAGACTTTGCAGATCTCCTGGTGATGAGTCAACTGGACTGTGAATGTCCATTACACAGTAAGCTATTCACCCAATAGATTCTACCTACATCTAAATATTACTTCTAAGCTGGATATTCACTCTGTCTTTTCTTTAAAGGATTGATTTAGTTAAGGCATTGCATCATCACTGTACCTTACAGAGGTAACTTCACCGATTTCATCATCAGGGATCTGGACCTGTGCTGTCACAGACCCTCCTGTGTAAGTTGTCTTTAAAAGGATTTTTACACTCAGTAAATTCATAATGGTGCTACGTGTGTTCCTCTGTTTGTTTGAGGACACACATTGCTACAGATTTTCAGACACAGCTACTTGAATAAAAATGCTTTACCCAGAAAAATGTTTTATATGCCATTTGTGTATTTCTACTCCATGAAAGTTTAGGGCCTTGTTCACAATTCCTGGTACTGAAGTTTTGGGTTTTTTTTCCCCCCCTCTGTGTTTGTACAGAAGACTTCTACAAGCAGCTAAAGTTAACTGACTGCTTATAGCTGCCCATTTCAAGCCACAGGGCGATTGAAACTGGACACATCTAACTTGTGCTCTCTCTAACCTACCTCACAGGGATGTTGTGAGGCTTAAAGAATGCAGAAGTCTTTTGCTAATGCCTGTCAGAGTATTTGTCATTTATCCAGTGACCCAGACGGTGGCATCTAGCAAAGGTTTTTAGCCTACTGTAAGCTGGAAAACTCCATTTTGTTCTCAAGGTGCCGGACTGTAGCAAAAACAGAGTCTGAGATGTGCTGGGTGCACAACAAGGTGTCTCGCAGCATCTCTGAACACCCAGCTCTGGGTAAATTGGAACTGGCAAGTGCTGGTTTTCTTGTCCTAATCAGTGGCCAACAACTTTCCTTGCTAGAACAGCGTAACAAAGCAAGTCAGGCTCTTTAGCACTCTGTAAATAACAAAAACCCTTGAAACTCCCTTGCAGTCAATGCCTGTCAGTTTTGTGGGATATTTTAACAATAACATTACAACAAAGTAAACATTAAACAGATTTTTTTTGACTCCTGCAGATGCTCTGCTCTTGCTTACAGCTGAATTTTGGCCAACAAGATACAATTCCCTTACTTTNTTAAATCAAAAATTTTCTTTTTTTCTTTTTTTAATTGTTTTTTTTTTTTTTTTTTTTTAAGCTCTCGAGCAGGATTGTCTGTAAGCAGCCTTACTTTCTGCCAGCACCCCAGTGAGTAACAGACACTTTCAAAGAGAGCAGGGAAGCTGCTCTCCGTACTAAAGAGCTAACAGCAATCCTCACAGGGCTTGGCTCTAGAGCTCGAGATCTTATTAATAGTAAACTTTTTCCCTTCCCAACTTTAGAAAGAAAAGATGGTGCTAATCCATAACAGAACAACATCCCTGTGGCAACTCACTGTTCTGCATGCAGTTTAATATCACGGCCATGCTCGTCTTTACTTTTTTTTTTTTTTTTTTTTTTTCTCCGTGGTTTTTTCTCCCCAGATGGTTATTCCTCCTGGTCCAAGCTTTCCGGTGGGAGCATTTCAGTGCCCGAGATGCCCTGCTGCTTGTGCTTCAAGCCCAGTGCCCGGGTCACCAGCCTCTTTGCCACTGCAGTGTCAGTCTGGGGTCTTTCTTTTGCGAGGTGAAGGAGTTCTAGGGGAAAAAAAAAAAGGAGAAAATCATTAAGTTAGTGCTTGTTCAGGAACAGGCTGGTGGCTGAACCCCAGGACTGGCAGCCAGAAGGGCTGATTTCTATTTTCTTAGTCTTAGAATTAGCCCCAGGAGCATGAGCAAATCATTCTATTCCTATCCAGTAAATTGCCTTTTCTTTTAGAAGGATGTACGTCCACATTTGGACATAAGATTTTTTTAGCTGTAATTAAGCTCCAGGCCTCTTCTGCAGTGGTAGAGAGAATTGTTCCCCATTAACTTTCAGAAATGGCTTCATAACTATTCCTGGCAAAATTCCGCAGGTCACATCTCTGAGAACAAAATGAAGGTACGCAGTCCAACCAATTTATCTATGCACAGAAAAGTTTGATCTCAGTTTAGACTAATTTAAAACCAGCTGTCTAAATCCTTAGAAAGCAGCAAGGAAAAAAAATAAATCTGAATTTAAAAAAAAAAAAAAATCTAAATTTAATCAGCTGCTTTGGGAAAGCCCTTTGGCCAGTAACCTCCATTTTTGGGTAGACATCTGGCTTGCTACAGTTTCATCTTACAAGAAACGAATCTGCCAAAACTTTACCAAATCCAGACTGCTGTGGACTTGGTAATTACCTAATCATTTATCATATCAGCAACTGTTTGCAAATTTATTATCCAGTTAGCAATGGGGGCTTTGCTTGCTTTTCAGAAGTTGTTATTAATAAAGGCAGCCCATCAGCAGCTTAAAGAAAAAGGGGCAGACTCAAAGCATCCACAGCTTGGAAAATAAAACTGCCACTCTTTCTTGACAAAGCTCAAAAGAAAAAAAAAAAAAAAAAAAAGAAAAAAAGAGACACTGTCAGCCAATTAAGATCCAAATTTGTATTTGGGAAAAAAAAAAAAAGGTACTTAAATTGAATAGAAATAGAGTTTATATCTGATGTTCCCCAGAAGGAGTTTGACCTGATTCAGAAGTGTGCCGATATGCTACAGCAACAAGAATCAGGGAGCATGAATGAAGACTGATGAAGTGGAGAGTGCAAAACCAAATCCAATTCTTTGGCATTTCATTTAAATCGAGCAGTCTTAAAAACTCAGGAACTTCTCACTGTGACAGTGTCCCTTTAAAGCGTTAAAATTTGTTTCAACTGCAATGTACTGTAGAATTAGCAGTATGGTTGTAGGTTCAGCAAAGTCTCTACTGCTACACGATTCATGGCATTTCTTTACTGTGGCAAGTATAACTGATTACAGTATGATTTTAAAAGGCAATAAATAAACCAATGTTAATGGCTAAGCATAACAATTTCTTCCTTTGTGATACTGAATAAAAATTATGCCAACCACAAAACGGAACTGCTCTGGGTTTTATCTCATCTATTATCTGTAACCCTTGCCATCCCCTGTCTTCACTGCTACACCTACACCTGGCTGCCGATCAATTAAAATTTTACACAAGAGAAGCAAATAACACAGCAAAACCCAAGAATAAACAAAAAGCAACAGGGTTTGATGCTTTTTGATTCAGTCCTTGAATAGGAAGGAGAAGGGGTGACTGAAAACTTGGGCACAAATAACCACTGTAGTTATCTTTCCTGTAAGTAGAAGATAATGTTGTCTCATGCTGCAAATTCATTTTTGTCCTTACACTGACCTGTGCCAACCCCTCACACCTGCTGCTAACAGGCAAAAGCCGGCATTACCCACGTAACAAGCATCACGGAAAACTCTACACAACAGCTCCCTGTCCTGCAATGCCAATAAAGCTATAGAAAACCCACCCAAAAAAGAAATACTGGTCCTTAATATGTGTTTCCCCATTTAACTTGTCATTGTGACCACTTCAGGATATAGAAGACTGGTAAACCAAGACATAATACTAGTAATAATTAAAAAAAAAAAAAATTGTCTTACTTGGTCGCTGAAGCGCCTTGATCTTCGACTGCTTTGTTGCATGGATCAACGGTCGGATCTTTAAAGAAGGATAACGTCGCCCCAGGGCTTGAGATGCTTCAAAGAACAAAGATTGCTGAAATTAGCAGACTGAATATTTGTGGCTTTAATCGTAAAAAACAGTACACAGCATAACAACACTGAATAATTTCAGCTCTGGCAGCTGATGTGTTATCTCAAGACTTGTACTAAACCAGCTGAACCCAGCCTGGTCACCTCAGGCTTACATCACACATTCCTCACACAGGAAGAGTCCCAAGAAAATACTAACAGTTACAAGAGGAAAAAGAAAAAAAAAAAAAACCAACCAACAAAAACCAAAACCTGAAGCAGCAAACCAGAAATTAATCTAATTTCTAGACATGCAGCATGAGTTGCTCAGTAAACACAAGGTGACCCGGTTTATTATCCAAGGCAATTAAAAACCCATTGTTGCAAAGCAGAGTTTCCACACAACACGCAGTAATTCCAGCTTCTCAAGCCTTAAAAGCCTTTCAAGTCTGAAGCACGGAAGAAGAAAGACGCGATGAACTGTGACTACCTTTGGCAACAGCTTAGCCCGAGCACAAGACTCAACAGACACAGCGAACCACCGCGCTGGTGCCGGAAAAAAGCAGAGAAGCCCCGGCGGGTCCCTGAATCACAGCCCCGAATCGAGTCACACTACCTGCGGACAGGCTGGAGAAGATTCCCAGGGCGTGCGTGTCATCGACCCATTGGATTTTGAAACCGCTCTCACTGAAATGAAGGCAAAAGAATAATATTCATTAGTAAGAAAGAAAAAAAAAAAAAACAAACGCAAACCCACACCACACACAAAAACAATAAATTCGCCAGCCACGTGGGGTTATCAGGAGTAATATGTATTTTTATGTAGACAGCTGGTGCTTTTCAAATCATTTATACCCATTTTACATGAGGGGAAAGAGAAGGAAAGGAACCGAAGGAGATTAGCTGTGCCCTTTTTTACAGCCACAATCTACAATTTCCCCAAGAACTCTGCTTTTCCTCTGAAGAAACCCTTGGCCAAAATCAACCTCAATTTCAGGGACTGTCTTGTAACACAAAAATATTGTAAAGCACTACACAAATGACAAACACACACCACCTGACTGCTCAGACTTCTAAAATAAAGAGCAAGTGATTTATAAAAGTGGTTTACAAAGCTTAGGTGAAAATCTAATAAAGTGTCAGTGGAAAAATGTGAGTTTGCGAGCAGGGAGTTCAAAGCTTTTCCTGCAGCACAGGAAATACAAATACCATCGACTGCTCAGATTAGATCCATCAATTTTCAGCTCAGCTCCACTCGCAGAGCAAGTGGAAAAAAAAGCATTAGAGGAAACACACACGACAGACAGGAGCCTACTTAAAATGCAAATCACGTTATTTAAGTTAAGGGATCCGTAGAGGTGAAGTGTTCACATCCAACCTGCCAGGTATATCAAGAGAGGAGGAGGAAGGTGAGAGGAAAAGAGGGAGAGGTGCCTACAAACACGGCGTCCGCACGCTTGGCCAGCGGCAACGCAGGAACTCAAGAGTTGCACCGAGCACCACTGCTCGCTAACGCAGGGCTGGACTTTGGTCTGGTCCTGCCACTAATCCAACGTCGCTCCCTTAGGCGCACGGCTCCGTTCCCCATATTTACATAAGAAATCTTATCCCCAACAGCAGGATTGAGCCCTTTTTCTTGCAAGACTTATGTAAGCACGTCATTTCACTCACGGACAGCAACAAAGAAGCTGCTAGAAAGCACCTAAAGACTCTCACTGAAGGCAGAGCAGTAGGAAGAGGCCTGCGCGTAGATAACTGTATGACGGAGCCCTGAAGAACCAGTCATGTTTTAAATCACGCATGAACTGCAGGAAAGTATCCTTTAAGGCACAGAAAGGGTGTTAAGACATAAGGGCATGAAGGCGAAACTGAAATTCAAAATTCATCAGGTTCCGTTGCACATTCAAGCCTGAATACTGCTGCCTTCGTGCCCCTCACGCGCTCGGGCTGCCAAAAGGTACTCACTGGAAATCCGAGAACACTTCTAGCAGGTGCTCCGTTTTCAGCGACGGGGAGAAGTCATAGATTTCAGTTACATGGCCAAAGTCCCCCTCGCTGAGCTGTGCATCTCCGTAGCTGGAAAAATCAAAGTTGATCTTCTCGATGCTTATGTCCTTCACGGTTAAATAACCCACAATCTGAGAATATAAAAAAAAAAAAAAAAATAAATTAAAAAAACAAAACAACTATCAGACAAGGTTTCAGTTCGAAGAGCGATCTTCCAGCGCCCCACCTCAGTCCCTGCAAACCGCTTCTGCGACCGCACTCCTCCCAGCAGACTCGGCAGCCGCCCGGGGCAGCGCAGCACAGGGACTCTCCTCCCACAGACCAACGCTTCCCCTCGGGCCGAGTCCTGCGCCACCCTCTTTTGCCCCAAAGTCGCTCCCTGCGGCAACCCCGGTGGCAAACAGTACCTCTGCGAAGAGCTCTGCAGTACAGTCATTCTCGAGGCTGCTCTGCCTGCGGACGGCCGCGCTCTCCTCTTTGTCACCTGCAGACAAATGCAGCTCACGCCAGAGCGCGCCGGCCAAGCCCGAATGCTCCTCGTCCTCCTCTTCTGCCGCAGGCTCCTTCCCGCCGCGGTTCTGCACGAGAGCATCTGCCCGGCACTCATTCTGGTCCTCTGGAGCACCGTGGGCATGAGAAGGCTCATTTTGGGCTTCTGGCAAGTTCTGGTTACGCTCCACCTGGGCAATGCTGGGGCACTTTTGATCTTGGCTTTCCAGTTCGGAGAAACTCTCGCCTCCCTCCACCGTGCCGGCATTCACAAAGTCGTCGCCCTGTTCTTCAGGCGGTGACACGTTCACGCCGCTCTCCAGGCTCGTGGCAGCCCCACAGCTCTTATCTCGTTTTTCTGGCACCAGCAACGTTGTGCTCAGCTCTGCTGCAGCTGGGTCTGTACAGCAGTTACCGCTGCGACTTTCTGATACGGAGGAGTTTTTGCCACACTCCATTACACCGGCATCCTGGCTGCTTTGGTCTTCAGCTTGCAGCTGGCCCAGGACTTTGCTACCTTCTGGTAAAATAGAGTTGTCGCAGCTCTGATCTTGCTGTTCCACTTCGATTGGGTTTTTATTGTCTAGAGAAGAAAGGGAATCCAAACAGTCTTTATCCTGACTTTCCTGCCCAGAGAAATCATTACTGTTCTCTGATGACAGGACATCCGTACAGCATGGAGGACGTTCCTCGTTTACATCATCTTTACTTTTTCCTGAAACACACTCTTCGCCAGGTTCCTGTGGTTTGCCGAGGGCCAAGGAGACACTGCCTGGGCTGCCTTCAGACTTCCCCGCTTCCTCCTGGGCATCCCCGACTGAAGCTTTAGGGCAGACAACTTCTTCCCGAGCCACATCCCCACTCGGCTCCGTGCCGGCCGCTGCCGGGTTCTCCTGCTCCCCCTGCTCTGCCTTCTTGCGCATCGCCTTGGGGACGTACAGGGCTTTATCTGGTTTCTTCCAGGGTGGCCTTTTTATCCTGCCAGACCCCACGCAGGCTCGAGAGTTGTCACCGTGGACCTCCCTGCTGTGCCACAGCCTGCCGCCTCGGCCCCCCCGGCCCCACGGCTGCGGAGGTCGGTGCGGTCTCGGTGGGTTGCTGCTGGGTTTTTGGTCGCTGGTCTCGCTGGGCAGCCTGGGACCGAGAGAATGGTGAGACGTGAGCGGGGAGCAGAGGAACTCAAGTGATGTGACATTTGCACAAGAGAGAGAAGAGGAAAAGCATCAAATCCACATGGAAGCCAGCAGATGCCGGGGGGGGGGAAAGACCCTGATTCATTAATGATGCTATCAATAAAAGATGCTATCAATAAAAGACACCCTCCTCTTTGTGGAGAAGCACCAGGCAAACTTCATGCTCACAAGCTTGAGCAAAAACCCTACGGCTGTAGAAAGAGAACCACCGTTACATCTACCACACCGTACCTTACGGCGGAGTGACAGATGACCGTCCTCCTCCTCCATCCTTCTCCCACAGAGAAGCTGCTCAACAAATCCACGTTGTCCACAGTCCGGTGGATCAGGTACCGGAGGCGACTGGACAGAGGGGGGAACAGGAGCACGCTGAAAAGAGAGAGGGGTCGGGGGCATCGGCAACTTGCAGGAAGGAAAAGGGCACGAACGCAGCAAGAATTTATTAACCTCTCTTCCCCAAGCCATTCCCTGTGTAGGGCTTAAATCCAAGCAGGACTTTCTAGTATTAAAGAGCCAAAATCCCTTCTCCATCCCAGATGTCTAGATGCACTCGCTTTGCACGTCGCACTGGGAGCGTGGGGCGGCTGGGGCTGCCTGGTCCCCCGGCCTTTGGCTAGGGCTCTCATTCCTGCCTGTATCCGTGCTGGGAAAGGCTGGAAAGCACCAGCAGAAGGCTGTTCCTGGTCCCCTTCCTCCCAGTCTGAGTGCGCCCCAGAAACCAGCCACTAAAAGAACATGAATGAATAAACACCATGTTTGATTTCATTGCATTTAGACGTGTTTTTACAATTCTACTTTCGTTCCTGAGCACTTTACAATTACACTGGTGCTTTCTCTGCCAAGTTTTTTTTTTTTTTTTTTTTTTTAAAAAAGCAGTAAAACAAATATTTAAGGTCATTACAAACTGGCAGGAAGCTGAACTAAGCAATCCCACTCCTGCCCGACACCCTCTTTTTGGCCATCTCAAGGGCTTCAGAGGTCACTGGATCAGGGACTAGGTCCAGTTAAATCCACCCTGGATGAAGAAAAAAGATGCAACAATCCAAGGCGATGGAGTTCGCTGCCATGGAGGAGGATCCAGCGTGCAGGAAGCCCTCAGCAGAGAGGGGAAATGAAACAGTTTGATTATGAAACTATTCATTATAGCTCGTCAGGCTGACTAGTGAGCTGGGCCAGACGGGGGCTGGTGCAAAAGCCACAAGCATCCCAAACAACTCTGCTTGAAGGAGTACGAATGGAGAAGGGCGCACGGCAGAAACCCTGCGTCGGTCCTTGGCCCTGGAGCTCTGCAGCCAGCCAGCCCTTGCAGCCCAGCTCTGAATGCCGCTGGCGTTTTCACCAAAAAAACCCGATACAGAGACAAGAGTCACAACGTGCTGTTGCTCCTGGAGGGGCACAAGCCAGCGTGGAGTAAGTTGCCCCACGCAAAGACCCCTCTGCGCCCGTGGAAGGGCACCCACCTGTGGTGCTGCCCCTGCAGCATGAAGTGCTCCAGCTCCTCCACGATCCTGCCCACGAACTCATCCTCGTTGGGCGAGAGGACGACGCCATCCATGCAGCGCAGCGCCAGGGTGGCAGCGGACGGGAGGCCTGCGGAGGGACAGGGCCACATGGAGAGCCAGCTGCAAGCTCCCTGCCCCCGTGGGTGCCCCGCACCCCCTGCAAACCTGGCCCACCCTCTGTGCCGCTGCGCTGTGCCCAGCTGCAGCCCTGACCCCCACCCTGTGCACCCAAGGCCCCTGGGCAGCCTGTGCACCCCCCGCACCCCGTGCTGCTCTGTGCACCCTGCTGCACCCCCAGCACCCTGTTACCCCCTTCCTGGTGCACCCCCAGCACCCCGTGCTGCTCTGTGCATCCTGCTGCACCCCCAGCACCCTGTTACCCCCTTCCTGGTGCACCCCCAGCACCCCGTGCTGCTCTGTGCA